>JAVHNL010000234.1:0-175000 GCA_031216105.1 Dalbergia cultrata | reverse complement strand
AGGGCTGACTGAATTTTAGGTAGGCATGTCTAGACTGTCAAGGAGCACTTTAAATTTGTACACTAACTTGAATCCAACACCAACATTACTATACAATACTATAAGATAACTCACAGAAGAACGTTCAACATAATGCATTAGGAGAAAAAAATCTGCTGCCAAATGACGCCGCGTAATATAAATTCAGAGTTTATCTTTGACAGCAAAAAAACCAATGCAAGTGAATATTCCCAAAATGAAACCACGCAGAGTCCTAGACAGATCTATTGATTTGCAAAGACAATTTGCGGAGGGATCTAAGAAAGCTCTTCTGCATTGAACTTGTTCCAAGCCTCCTGTTTTAACATCAGAAGAATAAAAATAAGACACGGTAATAATACATAGTTCACTACTTATTACATTCAATGTACGGAAAAAAGAAGAAAAAAAATTGTGTGAAAATATTGTTAGATAGGTTAAGGTTTTCGGCTTTTCAGATTTCTTTTTCGGGTCTTGGTAAAGGAAGATCTTTCTTGTGTGATCAGATGTGAAGGTGACTGATGCAAAATCAGCTGACAGCAGCTCAATAGAATTTATGTAGACTTTTATTACATATGGAGAGAGGAAGCAATGAAAGAATTGTGCTTTTTAAGATTATTTGAGGATGGATAGACTTGTACGTAAAGAATAATAGTGTTCTTCAAAATTAATTAACAAGGTTACCTTAAGGATGTCAAAAACCTTCTCCGCAGTGTATTTCTGATCAAGAGTAGAACCTTTCTGCTGGACTTTATCTGGGTGAATGCATAGCGTTGCTTTTCTATAAACCTTTTTAACTGCACCCGAAGTAATCATATCTGTAAGAGGCACTGGCTGCCACCCACATTCTGGCCAAAGAACCTGCATGTAAATTCATGGTAAAATGGTCACAGAATGAAACAAATTTGGTTTGAGATGAGGAAATAACAGATAAAGAGCTGAATAATAAATTATAGAATTATTTATCAGAAGGAGGAAACAAAGGCACGTGGGAAGATAGATACACCATTCTCCTGTTAAATAAAGCTAATAATTCTACTCCAGCATTTGAAATCGCCCAATAGACTTCAAGATTTAATGCTTAATAAACTGTGTATTGTAATTTATAAATGTTATCATTATATTGACATCAGTGAAGTCTAGATTCTTTCATCTTACTCTACATCCGAAGACAACCTATTTTAAAAATGAGTGAGAGATCCCAAAGCTAGAAGTACATATCTGGGCAACAACTGAAGAGAGTCTTATGAAGGGATCTGCCTACACTTAAGCAAGGCTATGTACTATATATAAATTGCCAAATAGCACAATCAACGTTACCTTATTGACAAATAGTAATGAATAATTATCAGCCCCTTACTTATTAAAAAAAAAAAATTATCACCCCCTCATGAAAGGAAACTTTATGGTTAGATTTGACCAGTATGTATAGACTTTACATAGCTTATAGTCATCTTGATGTGGTAAACCATATTGGTTCGCACAAAAACACAAACAATTTAAACACAACCACAAGAAACAGAACATTTGATAAGACAAAACACATTGATTGAAAAATAAAGCTCTTCTAAATAATCTCATCTGTATATAGTGTACTATATATGTATTTTCCATGTCTTAATATCTTAGACTGGATTGGATCTTTCTTCCCTAGTATTTCAAGTTATAGTTATTCTGAACCATGGCTGTAAATGACTATCTGGCATAAAACAAAACCAAAAAACGTGATGCCTCGGTTTCCTTACACCAGTGGTGAAATTATAGTTTCTTACATTAGGAATTTGGGATAGTCACTAAGAATGCAAATCAGATTATAAGGCAGAAAAGGTATATCCAAGAGCCCTAAAGTGAAATGAAGTATTAACCAATAACAATTATGCCAAATTAGCATACATATTGCAGTGATGATAGCAATGCCCGCATATTGCCTTCTTTCCCTGCAGCCCATCGCTTTATCTGAACATCAACAGTATCAGCAATTCTCTGCCAAATCAAACCAAATCCCACACTAAGATGAGCTGGAAAAATATATAAGCTAAATACAAAAGAATTACAGCATGATAATCATACAAAATAAACCAATATTCCAATAAAAACACTATAAAAGCTTACACGCCTCTCTTCTTGCTCCATCTTTGTTTGATGGTCTCGCTGGTTCATATCAGCCAATGCTTGCAACTGAAAACATGACAGAAAGAAGAATGAAAACAATTGTCTGGTGAGTAATTATTTCAATATAAAACCTGTGATGCAAGGACAAAGATGACATAAATTTGCATTAATGAGGCCCCTCTTACTAATAGAAATTAGGAAAGCTGACATGATAGGTATACTCACCGCTCGCTCTTGTGTCCTCTGATGACGTCCCAATCTTGCTTTTCGTCTTTCTTCAGTTTCCCCTTCAACTTCCTGGAATTCAGATGACGGGGAGCCTTTCGCAACCAATGGAAAAAGATATGTTAGCAACAAAATCACTTCCTTGTACTAGAAAATTAGAAATCAATAACTTTAAACAACTTACCACCAAAAATTAATGATAGGTCATCAAGAGATGTCATAACTGGAGATTTCTTCACACTGACAGAGGATCCAGATGGCACCCCTTTGGACACCTCAGATCTCCCTTTGTTGCTCTTTTGATGATCAAACATATCATCCTACACGATGTATCGGCGATAAAACACTGACTATAGTCTTTTAATTTAGCAAAATCAATTGAGCGTATTATATTAATAATTTTACCATGGTTGCAGCCCTTGACTTAGGCACACTGCTTGATCGAGAACCCATGCTGAAAAAAGATTCGAGATCATCAATGTTATTTGATTGGTTCGCTCTGCCAGCCAGGCCTCCTTTACCTTTGTTCGTCTTTGCAGCCGAGTTTTGTTTAATTTCAGCGGTATTAATATTGGCCTTTCTACTAGTATTATTCTGCACCCGGCCCATGGCAAAGGCCTCAAGCTCATCTATTGATGATACACTTGAGCCATTGGCTGCATATAAAATAATTCAGAAAACCACTTAGTAGAGTCAATGATTAAAAATGATGGGTATTCATGCCTTTTAGCTCAAGCATTCAGAAGAACCTTTAGTTGAGCTTGAAACATTCTTTGGCTTAGGTGGAGGGCTCAATGATGGGGAGGTACTGGAGCTGCCTCTAGTACCTTTAGAATTACTGAACTTACTAATCTGTTCCAGTGAGTCCAGGAATGATTCTGAAGAAGCTGCACTGGGAGTGGTTTCAAACACTAAAAACGGATCATCATGAGATGCAACAGCAGGTTTGTTCGAAGTGACAGCTGGTTTACGAATCTTATTTACCTCGGCACTTGCTCGCCTGAAAAAGATAGTCGACAAGTGGAGAGACTGTGAGACCAAATACAAGACCGAGTGGATGACGCTGACCAACAGAATAGGCCAGAGAATCTGTATGTGTTTATTCTTGATTCAAGTAGCAAACAACTTAAATCACTAGCATAAACAAAAATGTGTTACATCGCAGTATTGTACCAAGAAATTTGTTCTGAATTGATATTGATATTGATATTGAGAAGCATGCATCAGTAGCTTGAACATTTGATCTACCACTAGGAACAATGACTTGGTTCAAGTCCAGGATTAACCAATACACAAACCCAGAAATGAAAGTCATGCATACAAATTTCTGTAAACCCGTAGAATGATAATGTGTAGTTTGTGGGTTTGAACTCATCGTGGGAAGGTACGAAAATATATGTTAACAGCAGAGCAACAAACATGACTGTCCCATTTCAAGTACATTTCTAAAACCAAATGCATAATTAACCTTATGAAGTACAAATCTCCAGGAAATATAAGCCATAGAGGATCTATCTAAAATTCTAAATTGATCTAGAAAAAACTACATGCCCAGCAAAGTGCTTCTCAATTAGTCCCAAACTCCTCCAAAATATGAGATAATAAGCGAAGTCACAATATATCAGCATATATAACAACACATCCTTAACATATCAAATATCTTTTACCGGGAGAGTAATGCTCTTATGCTACTTACACGATGTTTTTATTTTTCTCTAACACCTCCCCCCAACACAACACAAAAAGCTTGCAAGAAGCATATAGTACTCTATGCAGCAAAGTTTGGGTCTTTAGGAGACATAATTTACAGCACGTTCTGTGGCGTTATAAGGAAGTTAAATTAATACAAGAAATTTAGAAGGGCGAAGGTACTAGAAAAAAAATAAAAAATTCGCACCTCAAATATATAGGTGTGCCCTAGGGAACTGCAAGCAATACTTTCAAGACATTAATCAAACCACGCTAATAAATTGCTAGTGACGTCAACCGAAAAAGGGGGGGAAAAAGCAGGCCCTAATAATAATCAATTATAGGCTCATAACTTCATACCCATTAATATTATTTGAAGGGCTGCTTCCACCAAACCCAGGTATCAAGTCATCAAAATCAGGTGCTTTCTTATTACTTGAATTCAACCCTCCAATTTTATCCAACAGATCATCAACACCAACGCCCTTTTCAGGCATTCCTCCGAATATGTCATCCACAAAAACATTCCCCGGCGAAGAAGAATTGGAAACGGGTTTGGTCGAACCCGCGAATATAGAATCGTAATCAAAGGAAGCGCCGTTACCAACACTCGATTTGTTTGTTGTTCCTCCTCCAAAGATATCATCAATTCCATCACCGAAGCCCCCAAAATTCTCGTTTTTCTTATTGCTGCTAGTGTTGAAGACTCCGTCGAAATCGAAAGCGGAATACTGATGAGATCTGGATCCGTTTTGGGAAGAAGATTTAGGGTTTAGAACCGAATTGATCCCTGTTTGGGATCCACCGACATTTGTGGGTCGCTTCGATGATGCCATCGGAGCCGATTTTCCTTGCGGTTTCAACCCAAACCTTTCGGTCAACACGCCGAACTCGTCCATTTTGGAGGAAAGATCAAAACTTGAGCGATTGAAGGAGGATCGGGAATGAGCAGGAAAAAAAAGGGGAGGTGTTGGTCAAGCTGGGAACAGCTGAAATGAAATAATATATGAAATTGATGGAGAAATTGAATAGTTTGTTTTGGGGATCAAAATTTGGGGTCAGGTCAGGTTTATCAGCTTGAATCAGAAATTGTGGAAAAGGGGGGAAAAAAAAAGAAAAAAGGGAATTGGGGTTGTGTGTCTGTCTGAGAATGGCGAAGAAGCAATGGCGGGAATCGCGTGATAGAGAAAGACAGAGGGGGGGGGGGTGGTTTTGGCAAGAAAATAGGGAAGGAAAGTAAGTCCTAAGGTTAAGGTTAAGGTCAAGGTCAAGGTCTGGGTGCTTCTATTTCTGGGTGGGTGTGTCTTTTTCCTTTTTATTTTTCTCTCTCGCTCTTTAGTATCTCTCTCGGTTGATGTCTGTCTTGACTTGAACTCCGGTCAGTCGGTGGTGGTGTGTCTGTTTCTCTTCCTTCCTTCCCTCCCTGCCTGCCTCTTTGTCTGTCTGTCTCTCTGGGATTCAAAAGGAAAGGATATCAATTCAATTCAATTCAATAACGACTCCAACATCACCACTCACCAACTCCCACTTTCACGCGGTTTAGCTTATAATTCTTATAGTACTATTTTTCTTGCAGTGGGCTCTCCTCCATGTGGGTTTTTTACATGATTAAAATAAAAAAAGATTCATATTACAGAAATCACCGATTTAGATTCGTTTATATATATATGTGTCCTATTTTATATATAATAAAAGTGGACTAAAATCGACTTCCATTGAAGGGAGTTTTCACCATTCGAAGGGCTTACAATAGAAGTCGATTATAGTTGTCTTTATCATGAACCAGAAGTCGACTATAATAGTCTTTATTGCATAACTGAAGTCGATTATAGTAGATTTCAGAAATTTACTATAATCGACTTCAGTGTTAAATTGAAGTCTACTTTAGTCGACTTCACTCACAAGCTCACACACACCTTTACAATAAAACCATACTAATTTAAAAGTATAAAAATACCAATCAAGAATAACGACCATTACTAATAATTCAATTAACTTATCATTTTTCAATGTAATTTTAATTTATTATTCATTTCTTAATATTTTTACAAAATATAATATAAATTTGATTGCCACTAAAAATCCTACAAATTATCGAAGCAAATCATACACCAAACATGAAAGTAAAAAAAGATTAAGATAATATACAAAAATTACAATAAATAAATTACTACATTATGAAAGGAAATTAAAAATCCCCCACAATAGATAAACACAAAACTAAATTTAAACTTACTGAAACTCAACCTGTTAAACTAAATGTTCACTTACCTTTTACTAGAGTTAGTTATTTATTTATTACAATAAATATTAATATATACAAAAAAGCCTAATAGGACAATGGGGGCAAACTATAATTTTTATAAAAAAAATGGGGTCAAGGTTATAAAAATAACATAACAAATATTATTATAAAAATAACATGATTCTTATCTTAGTATGGGGTCAAGGTTAATAGGACACTAGGGACAAACTATATACATCTTGACCCCATACTAAGATAAAAATTATGCTATTTTTATAATAATATTTGTTATGTTATTTTTATAACCTTGACCCCATTTTTTTTATAAAAATTATAGTTTGCCCCCATTGTCCTATTTGGCTTTTTTGTATACATTAATATTTGTTGTAATAAATAAATAATTCTAGTAAAAGGTAAGTGAACATTTAGTTTAACAGATTGAATTTCAGTAAGTTTAAATTTAGTTTTGTGTTTATCTATTGTGGGGGATTTTTAATTTACTTTCATAATGTAGTAATTTATTTATTGTAATTTTTGTATATTATCTTAATCTTTTTTTACTTTCATGTTTGGTCTATGATTTGCTTTGATAATTTGTAGGATTTTTAGTGGCAGTCAAATTTATATTTTATTTTGTAAAAATATTAAGAAATGAATAATAAATTAAAACTAAATTGAAAAATGATAAGTTAGTTGAATTATTAGTGATGGTCATTATTTTTTATTGGTATTTTTATACTTTTAAATTAGTATGGTTTTATTATAAAGGTGTGTGTGAGCTTGTGAGTAAAGTCGACTATAATAGATTTCATTTTAACACTGAAGTCAACTATAGTAGATTTCTGAAATCTACTATAGTCGACTTCAATTATGCAATAAAGATTATTATAGTTGACTTCTATAGTCTATTATAGTCGCCTTCTGGTTATGATAAAAATAACTGTAATCGACTTCTATTGTAAGTCCTTCGAATGGTGAAAACTCCCTTCAGTGGAAGTTGATTTTAGTCGACTTCTATTATATATAAAACAGAATATATATATGTAAATGAATCTAAACGAGATGATTGCTGTAATATAATTTTTTTTTTATTTTAATCATGTAAAAAACCCTGTCGATGTTGATAGTTAATTTGGTTTGCTCTCAAACTTTAAACATATAATAATAATAACAATAATATGCCCTCGTTTCTAATATGATTTGAGTTAATTTTGATATATTATTTCATTATTTTTATAATCACCTGTGCTTTTTTATGAAACATTTTCTAATTAACTAAACAAATATAACAAGTACGTTAGTTGTTAATAAATTATAAATGAGTTAGTATCAAATTATACCGGTATAATTTTAAGTATAATCATATCATTAATAAATTTTTACAAAATAATTTTTTTATTAATCCGATCGTTGAATTGCAATTATATATTATAAAGATCACTTGTCAAATTTCATAAAAATTGAACATTAATAACAACACAATCATATATGTCTTATTTTTATTTATTTTAAGCTATATATTATGTTGATTTTGATATACATAAAACTATACAAACAATTTTTTTATTAATTTAAATTTTTATAGACATCATTTATATGATGTGAACTTTTAATTCAATGGTGGGTTTAAACAAATACTACATTGTTGAATAATTTTTGGATTTTTTTTGGACCCATGTAGTACCCTTTATATAATTAATGATTGTAACTTGATAGATTTAAGCAAAATTTGAATTAGTGAAATATATGACTCATTCTTAGTCACAAACAATTAAAAGATATTGATATCCTTAAATTTTATAGAGATATTAGAGAAATCCATTTAGAAATAACATTTTTTTTCTGTGATAAAATATAATTCTTTAAAAAGATCACAGTCACTTAACTTTTGCAATACTAAAACATTACTGTAAATCGTGTTTAATACGAAAATTTTGTTGTTTTTCAAAGGTGTGGAAGTTCCAAGTAATTTCAAAGTTCTATGATTACTTGACAGATCTCAAATTATGTGAATGGTGAAGTGAAGGCAAACATATAATTCTACTTTTATAGTTGTATGTACCTGAATTACAGATTACATTTGCAGTAAATGGCACCTTCATATCTTCATTATCGTCGTAAAACACCACTTACCAAAAGTATCTTTTTTGAAGGAAAAGAAAAAAAAACGAAAGAAATGATTTACATAATCATCAGAAGCTTCCCTGTATACCACCATTGTTCATAACTCTAAACCAGGAAAACCTACACAGGATGCGGGCAACGAGTTCAAGCAACTAAATCACATTAAAATTGTATTTGTGCCATATGGATATGGTGATCGACCAATTAACATACCACAAAACTCTGCCATCAAGTTAATTGTTATTGCTTATTATGTTGTCATGCGTATGTTTCTTTCTTCCGAAATCCAGAAAGAATCCAAGTGCCTGATTCATCTATAAGAATTGGTGATTGTTCAACAGCTAACAATAAATAACTGAAAATTCAGCACTAAATTGAATAGGCTTACCACTATTAACATTTTCATTCTGATTCTTCCAAGTCGACCAATGTCATAATATACCCCCTGATTCTTGTGCTCATACTTCGTTAATTAAGGAAACAAAAGAAACAAAAATCATCCCACACGTATATTTACAAGACTCCTCCTGGCATGGCATCCTGTCAACGGTTTATTCGCCTTCAATCTTCAGCAATTGTTTGATAAGGTTCTTCCCTTTTTTCACTTTCTCGAATCTAGGAGCAATTCCAAGCCTTCAAAGCTAGTACCTTTTACACAATCTTGGAACAATTCTTGATTCTGAAGTCTCCAAACATCGTATCGTTGAATGTTGTTCCTTTTCTTAAATCTTTGAACCATTCTTCCTGAGAAATAAATAGCATCACCAAAATGTTAAAGAAGATGGAATCACGTATGACATATTGACATCATTATTCTTGTTTGCATTCTGTTTCGGTCACAGCATCCACCCGCTCTCAATGGATTCAAACCCTAAAATCTGAATCTGAGAGCGATTGTTCTTGCTACGCAAGTGACCAAGTTGAAGAACGAGCGTCAATATGAACAATAATACAGTGTGTGCGAAGGTTACCGATATTTATAGGTTGCGCAAGGCGGGAGGGGATTTTAACCGGTAATGCACTCACACGCCATCGACTCGTTTGCTTAGTCCAAAGTTATTTGCTTATTTGTTTTTTTTTTTGGAATAAAATAAAGGATTTAATTGAGATTTAATAAAATAATTTTTTTTTATATTCATCTAATTATATAATAATACATCAGTAAATATAGTTACCTTTTTACTTAACTACTTTTAAAGTCATATTAAAAAAGAAATTTGATTAAATGACAAAGTAAAAGAATTTTACATTATCAGTACATTAAAATTAAACCCTAAAATAAAATAGAAAACTTATTTTCTTGATAATAGAAGAGGCTTTGATCTTCTAACCCCAAGGATGTCTGTGTCGTTATGAATCTAAAATTTATAATTTAATCACAAATATTTAAAATATTAAAAAATTTAATTAAAAAAATGTGTAATAAATTTTTAATCATAAATTAATAAAAGATATTAATATTCATAAATTTTATAGGAGGTAAAAGAAATCCCCTACTTTTAAATATAATTACAATTATGTTATTAACTAATAATTTATTTACTAGTACATGGGATTCTTGTTGATAAAACACAACTCTATATGAGATTGCGGTGGCTTCCTGAGACAAATTTTGCTTCCGCCGCCATCTTCTCCTCCTCTGGCCACCTGTTAAGGTGATTTTGCACAGTTGAAAATTCCTCTCATTTCCTCACTTACACTACACTACAGAACCAGGCTCAAAAACACTTAAATTTCGATTCAAATCTTTCCATATCCAACTACATGACATAACATCTGAATTCGTCCAAAGTCCAATGTTCTGTCGTCCGAAATCCAAGAGGCAGACAGCTGGCACCACTGCTAACCTGACGACGAAGACTTCTCCGATCTCGAACTCCACCGCATCCTCCCTGTTCTCGGCAAGTACTGTCCTGGTTGGTTTTTCCCACCCCCCTTCTTTTCTACTTCAATGCTCTATTTTTGGTTTTGGGTTTGGTTTTTCATGTCTTGAGGGCTTGTTAATTTATGAACTGGGTTTTGAACTTCTGATTTAAAAGGTTATTCCTTTGCTCATTTTCTATTAGTGTTTGCCTTTTGGCACCTGAGCTGAAACAGGACTGGTTGTGATGTAACACCCAGGTTAAGTTGTGGTTACATTGTTTTGACTTAGGGGTTAATTATGAATCTTCTTTTCCAGAGATTGTTACTATGATCGGGAGCTGCATAACTTATTGATTCAGCAATATGTAAAGATGTTCTACTCAAGGAGTTTTAGAAAAGGAAGATTAAAGTTTTTCATATGCAATATTTGTATTATTCATTATAGCTTCTGATGCCCTTTATTTGTTTATGTATTTTTTGGACAGTGATTTTGGTGAACTTGTGGCCTTTGATTTGGTTGAGCAATGATTAAAATTTTTTACCATAGGAAAAACCTATTATCCAAATGGGTGTTGTTTGCCAAAATGTATTGTACAATTCAACCAGTTCAGGAGGTTGCAGATGCAACTAGAGTGGTGTGCAAGGTCATGATGTCATGTCCTCCAGTGGCACTTGATACTGCTCTTAATCAAACCGGAGTAAGAGTTTCACCGGAATTAGTTGAGAGTGTCCTCAAGAGGTTTGAGAATGCTGGTATGGTGGCGTTCCGGTTCTTTGAATGGGCTGAGAAGCAGAGAAACTACTCACACAGCATCAGAGCGTATCACTCTATGATTGAGTCTGTGGCCAAGATAAGGCAGTACCAGATCATGTGGGACCTTGTGAATGCTATGAGGAAAAAGGGGATGTTAAATATTGAGACCTTTTGTATTATTATGCGGAAGTATGCTAGGGCTCAGAAGGTAGATGAGGCCATTTACACATTTAATGTCATGGAAAAGTATGACATGCCACCAAATCTTGCTGCATTTAATGGTTTGCTAAGTGCTTTGTGCAAGTCCAAGAATGTGAGGAAGGCTCAAGAGATCTTTGACTCTATGAAGGATGGCTTTTTCCCGGACTCAAAAACTTACAGCATATTGCTTGAGGGATGGGGCAAGGCTCCAAATCTTCCCAAAGCAAGAGAGATTTTCAGAGAGATGGTAAACATGGGAATCAACCCGGATATTGTCACTTATGGTATAATGGTTGACATTCTTTGCAAAGCAGGAAGAGCTGATGAAGCTGTTGAGGTTGTGAAGGATATGGATGCTAACAATTGCCGGCCAACATCTTTCATTTATAGTGTCCTGGTTCATACATATGGAGTGGAAGACCGGATTGAAGATGCTATCGGTACATTCCTAGAGATGGAAAGGAAGGGAATCAAGCCTGATGTTGTGGTTTATAATGCCTTGATTGGTGCTTTCTGTAAGGTAAACAAATTTAAAAATGTGCATCGAGTCTTACAAGAGATGGAATGCAATGGCGTCAATCCTAATTCAAGGACCTGCAATATTATCATTAGCAGTTTGATTAGCCAGGGACAGACTGATAGAGCTTTTAGAGTCTTCCGCCAGATGATCAAGTCATGCGAACCAGATGCTGACACTTATACAATGTTGATAAAAATGTTTTGTGAGAGAGATGAACTAGAGATGGCTCTGAAAATATGGAAGCATATGAAGTCAAAACGGTTTGTCCCAAGTATGCACACCTTTTCAGTCCTTATCAATGGTTTGTGTGAAAAGGGCAATGCTATGAAAGCCTGTGTTTTGCTGGAAGAGATGATAGAGAAGGGAATTCGACCATCAGGTGCTACATTTGGGAGGTTAAGACAGTTGCTTATCAAGGAAGGAAGAGAGGATGTGCTCAAATTTCTTCATGAGAAAATCAATCTTCTTGTCAAGGAACCATTATTTGATTAAAAAGCATAGAGGCAACTTGCAACTAGAAACATCTTAACATAGGATATGTGTTTCTTGGACTACTGATTGTTGCTGTCATGACAAATGCATTTTTATAGCCTGTTGATCTTGCCATCAACACAGTTGCAATTTAAATGTCTTAGCGCTGCCTAGAGCTTAAAAGCCATCATTCAACTGGTATTTTCCTTTAATTTTCATAAGGACTTACGCTACTTCTTGCATATCTGTGTTGCTTCTTTCGTTGATGTTTTTCTTTTGATAAAACTTGCCAGTTTATTTTATTATATTCCTCTGGTAATTCAGTATATTGCTACCGTGACATCCTTCGGAACTTTAAAATGTATTGATGATCGACACATTATGCTGCAGGTTATTGTCGATAAGACTATTTACTCAGTTAGATTTTAAAATACGCCATGAAGAAGTGTAGATCAAATGGTCAATTCTGAACGGGCAGCATGGCGAACTTCTCGTTAAGTAATCAAGAGTGAAAACATTCAAGAAAACTATAATGCAAGTGTGAGCAAGAGAACTACAAAGTTGTCGTGCTACTTACTGGTTGTTTTATTGGTGGGACATATGCTGAATGGTCGGATAAAATCAATGCTTTGCTTATCAATCATTTATATGAGGAACTCTGTTTGCCCCGGTCCCTAAGCACTCTCTCCTCAAAATTAAGAACTACTAATTTGGACAGTGGTTGTTTGATGATGTTAAGACTTGGTCCTTTGCAAGATACAAAGACAGCAACTGATACCATTTGATTCATGGCAATGATTGCATTCATTAGTAAGTCCAATCCATTTCAACTTCGAAGGCCAAACATTCACCGGCTCCGCGTGCAAGCATCACAGATCAGGGATTGTCTGAATAACTGGCTAAAGTAGTCTTTCGAAATGTCCTGCTTCTCACGCTTAAATTTTTAAATATCAAATTTTATATTTTTCGTTTTCTTCGTTTGTATTACTATCTAGTGGTTGTATTTGATTACTCAAGGTACCTAGATTTTGCTGGTGTTTTTCAGTTGGCTTGCATCTGATAAATGATCATATTTCATCTTCGATCAATGATCCAATCTGAATTATACTTTGCACCCTATATGACTTGGGGATTCGACCCTGGAGAAAGGCTGTTTATGGATTGCACGAATCACTATTTTTGTTTCCTGTCAGTTAAGAACGCATAATTTTCTGCGCTCAGCTGACACATGCATCCTGGTGTCAAAAGGATATTAGTATTTGGTAAGCAAATTCACCATTCATCATGGTTTCTTATTGGATTCTTTGATAGCTATGTACTTTTTCTTAAGGGGGAGCTTGTGGCTTCTTGATCATTAGAGATCACATGGGATTTTAGGGCTTTCTTGGCTTCTTTGACATCAATAAAGACCATACAGCATGTTAAGGGTTTCTTTGATAACTATATCCCAATTGCATTTTGACAGAGGTCATGCCACATTAAAAGGGGTGGAAGATGGGTTCTCCTCTCGTCATTTATGGCAAACATCAGTGCAGCATTGCAATTTATTTGCCGAAATTCCAGAACCTTTGGCTACTACAACAGGAACCACCAGAACCCTTGTAGTAACGCAATTGACCATTAATTAGTTATGCGGTAAACAAGATCACTGGAGAAAATGACTGATCGTTTCCTAGTTTGATGATTTGCACATCTTTCACATCATAGCATTGCAATTGCAAAATATAAAATAAGATAATTTTAGAATACTCTTATGATACTAGGGTTGCAAAACTAATGCTACAAGCAAAATCTCTGAAGATGCTTTGACTGTAAGCATACACAACAAAAACACATGGAGTTAAGCTCTCCCACTCTGCTTTTTGGTTCTGGAGTCGCTTGTTGAAAGCATTGATCCTGAGATCTTGTTAACCTCATAAAGTAATCCAACCGAGAACAGGAAACTGCATTTATACACCATCAAAAGGTGATCAACAATGTGCTCATATGAAAATATCAATTGATACATTTTTATGTTTTTATGTAGTAATATGGATCCTGAGTTAGCCATCATTTTGCTATGCTTGAGCATGATTTCACCTCTAAATGCTAGGCTACAAAATTATCAATACTTTTCTACACTCAGACCATTTAAAATTTATTTTTGTCAAGGCTTCTCTATGTTCCAATGTAAAATTAAACTTTCCCAAAAGGAAACATCCTTATGATTTTCCGCAAGTTGAAAATTAGAATGCTAAAACCAATTTTAACCTACCCAATTCAAGCCCTAATGCTTTAGATTGTCTATTACTTGATTTACCTTAAAGCATATGATTCCATGACGTTATAATTTCTTTTCTTCTATTACAATGTAATACTGATTATGTCAAAGCAGCAAATCTAAGAGTCAATGTATACCATATAAAAGCTTATCAAGGCTAAGGATAATCAACCAACAAAATGTACTTTCGAGCTGAAGATGTCAAATGCAAAACTCCACTATTTCAATTAGGCGCTGACAGTCATGTCATGTTATCAGCATATTGTTTCTGTCTAAGCTATTGCTGTATCATGCAGTTGTAAATTCAGCCACATTTCATTGAGGACTAGGTGGAGTATTCCACTTATTATTGTTAGTTTGCAAAACTAAACCAGAAGGACTACTGCCTTCATTTTATGTTTGAATTGGGATGTGTTTCTTCTTCTCCCTTTTTTTCCTTTTTTCTTCTTTAAATATTTCAAGTACAATACTACACTTCTTAGTGATTATCTTTCATTATTATTCATACAGAGGTAGGAGTGTTTTTCCTTTTGATGGTTGGAGGCAGTATACCATGTAGTAATGCAAACTCTGTGGACGGTGCTTGCAGCGATCAGAGCAACTGCTTCAGCTAGTATAACTGCAAGGAAAAAAAAAACAAATGAATTTTTGTAAACACCAAATCAAAATATGAGAAACTTTCTGCTGTACATAAGCAAGTACTAATGCAATTAAACCTGTCAAAACAGATATCATAAAATTTACAATACCTGCACCCCAACCAGTTCTTGCACCAGTTGTTTCCTGAAAGTTTCCAATGAACTGCAAGTACAAATGTAAAGCAAATGTAAATACATCCATTTGACCTTTCAATATCTTGCTTTGATGGAATTCTTGGATGAACTATACAATGCAGAAGATAATTAAAGCAGATTATATCAATAAAAATAAGCATTCACATATATGTTGTTAACCAACCACATCCCACCTGCTACTAATATGAAAAAGTTCTCTCTGTTTTCCTCAAAGTAGAAGGACTATATCAATGACTGACCAAGGAACATACGAGAACGTCAACCTATAAAATAATGAAAAAGGGAACTTTTTTCATTCCTCTAGAAGTCTTCTGACTTCAATTTACGAAAATGGCACTTCTCATAGGAAGCATTACACAATGCACCATTTGTTGCCTTCTGAAGGCATATCTTGATACAAATACAAACGCAAATTGTAATGCATATGAATCCAGATAACCAAACACAAGCATCAAAAGAGCTGTAATTGAAAAAGGAGTGACAGATATTTTCCATTTTCTAATGCCATAGCAACTAATTTTTATCCTTCCTTATACCATCAACATATCATAGTCCAATGCCGAGAAAATGCTAACATCCATGTATGCAATTGTGATTCGTGAGAAAGAAGCAGGAGCTGGATCAAAAACTCACAGTGAGGAGCACGAGGAAAAGAAGAGAGCTGATGAACCCTCCAAGTATAGTGAACAATTCCGTCGAAGCTAGTTTCTCACGGTACATCTCTTGAAGTGAGAGAATGACCGTGAATAGAAGAAAGGAATACAGCATGGAACTCCCAGACCCCGCCATGGACTTCGCCAACGTCAAAAACACAAACAACCGTAAGAAACAGAAATAGTGCACAAGGATTAAGTAGACAAGTAGCTGAAGCTATCATCAAGTGTAAGAAGACTTGGACGAAAAAGTCAACAACCAAAGCTCAATGGATCCAATAATGTTGTTAGGGCACACCGATCTCAACAGTAGAACAACTAACCAAAACCCTAATTACAAGTTATGCGAGCCGAGTTTCATATCAAATCGAATCAAATTTAGCAATTCTAGCAGTTAAAAGCAGAACAGAAGTAGCAAGGAATGAATTCAAGGATCCAATCGTCGTTTTTTACTCCTTTCAGAAATCACATTTTCTCGGGAAACAAACAGAAAGAGAGAAAGAGCTCGCACCTCACCTCAGATCAGAACCAGCTGTTTCACTTCAGATCTCCCGCAACACGCGATCGTTGTGTTTCGTTTTTCGCCCTTTAACACCACGGCGAAAGGGGCAGTTTCGTCATTTGGATAACACCCCGAGGACAAATCCGTCCAAAAGGGAAAAAAATGCTCATTAAGAACGAAACGACTGCGTTTCGAAACAAACCGGAAAAACAGTCGCTAACGACGGCGCGGACCAGCGCCGCAGATCGTTTCTTTCTCTCCGCCGGCGATGGAGTTGCCGGAATGCCCGGTTTGCCTCGAACCCTACGACGAACACGTGGCGATCCCTCGTGTGCTCTCGTGCGGCCACTCGGTCTGCGAAACCTGCCTCGTGGAGCTGCCGCAGCGGTACCCGAACACCGTTCGGTGCCCTGCGTGTACGCAGCTCGTGAAATACTCTTCCATGCAAGGACCTTCTTCCCTTCCCAAGAACATCGACCTTCTAAGGCTCTGCCTCCAACACACCCCTTCTTCTTCTTCTGATCGCTCCCGGGAAAAATCGAATCAACGATCAACGATTAACGGTGGTGATGAACGGTCAGGATTTCGCGCTCGGTTCTGGTCCGACGAGTTCTATGCTAAGTGGAAGGATAGGATTCTGCCGCCCGACGCCCTTTGGGTTGAGTCCGAACCTGAATCCGAACTAGGTGGTCTTGTGCTGCGAGGGCGATTCGGTTCCGGTTCTTCGATGAAGGGTAGTGTTAGGGTTTCTTTTAGAGATAGCAAATGTTTGAGCCTTGTTCCTGTTTTTCGTTTACCTCGTGTTGTGAATCGTTCCGAGTTTAGGTTCAGTTATGTTGGTTGGATTATGGAGTGTTTGGAGGGAATGAAGGAGGCTGTGAGGGAGGAGTTAGCTTCGGTTCTAGAAGCTTCTGCGAGGCAGTGTAGGGTGTGTAGGGTTTATGGGGTGTGGGGGGAGGTGGAGGTGGTGAATGGGCCTCTGTATCTGGTGTGTGAGAAGCAAAGTTGTAGCCTTTTGGAGAAGCTCAGTGGATTGAGGAACGGGTTGCTTGGTTTGGAATTGGAAGATAAAGGCGTAGGGATTTTCGGATTTGCAATGGTTGGTAAGGGTGTTTGTGAAGCTGTGCTGGCTTTGCATTTGGAAGGTTTGGTTGCAGGTTGCTTGGGACTTTCGTGCTTTGCTTTCGATGAGCTTGGTGGTGTTTGTGTTGATTTGAATGAGGTGTTGGTGATGGGAAGGAAGATCATGGATGGTAATGATAAGCACAAAGATGAGGCTTGTAAGTATTGCTGGAAAAATGAGCTTTTCATTAGCCCTGAGGTTTTGCTCAAGTTATCGCAGAAGAAAGGGGGTGTTAATCCAGAGATTGGGAATTCAAGATATCCATATACAATCGGATATGGCTCAGATGTGTGGTCACTGGCTTGTGTACTGTTGCGGTTTCTTATTGGAGATTCATTCCCTCGGTTTACCTTGGAAATGAATGAAGAGAATGGTTTAGACTTATCAGCTTGTAACGCTTGTTGGGTGGAGAAAGTTAGTTCTTTTTTGGAAGACAAACTGGGATCTGAATATCTATCTTTGAGGCAGACTCTATGCAAATGTTTGGACATGAATCCGGGAAACCGCCCATCTGTGGTGGATGTAAGGAAGTGCATTCAGGAAATATTAGTCAAACCTCAATTTGATTTTCTGGGCAACTTGGAGGTCACAGAAAATAGGAACAGTGCAGATCGCTGCTTGATTCTTGGGGAGTTGTGTCAGTTGCCTAATGAAAGTTCTAAGGAACAGGGAGAACGTGAGTTGCTTGATAAAGAAGGTAATGGTCAAGAAAATTTTGTTCAAGATGGGGAAGGCAAATCTGATGCTGGCCTATCTAAGGGAATGACTGAATTTAAAGATCTACGAGGCCATCTTGATTGTATCACTGGATTGGCAGTTGGGGGTATGAATTCTTGGTTTATGTTAAATTGCTGTCTCTATCAATCATATTCCATGACTCCATATATTGTATGTCTGGATGACAATATACTTGGGACTATTATTTTGGGGTATAAGATAAATCATATTTCCATTTTTGTTATTGAAGTGAAGTCTGCTTAGGACCTTCAAGCAAGTAATAAATAACTTATACTTACCAGCTTAGTTTTGGGTATAACATATTTCCATTTTATTAATGAAATGAAACTGAGCTTATGACCTTCAATCAAGCAATAAGTAAGTTATTGGATAATTGACTTTTGTTGTAGATTTGGACTCCGGATTAATCTGAGCTGAGGATTTTGAATTGGTTTTGTCACAATTTCTCACGCCTTTCAAGCATTGCGTCAAAGCATTCTAAAAGAATAAATTATTTGGAATGGGATGTAATGTTAACATATAAGCATGGCTCTTAGTATCTGCATTAAGGTTGCTTTAACCATGTCATGATTAGAGTTTCATTTGTGATGTTCCGATCTGTTAGGATATATGTTGATTATGCAATGGAGAATTATATATCATTCTAATATGTATATGTTTGGTTTTGCAGGGGAATATCTGTTTAGCTCCTCATTTGATAAAACTGTCAATGTGTGGTCCTTGCAGGTAACACTTAAAAACACAATCACCTGATACAAATCTACGGGGTGCATTCCAAGTAGAATAATTCATTAATAATGTTGGCATGGGAATGCCATCGTTAATGTTTCAGACACTTTCAGTAAATACAGCAGAGTTTGAATTTCCTTTAATATTCTCCAGTAAATAGTTTGCCTGGTGTATTTTCTATGTGGTATCCGTTAGCAGATACCTTCTAATAACCCAATAGATAAATGAATAAAGGAAGAGAGGGGAAAATGGCTGGAAATATTTTTCGATTTTTCCTTCTGTGATTTTCAGGATTCCCTTTTGCCTTTAAACATTAAGACTTGCTTTAAGAGAAAACCAAAAAAAAAAAAAAAATCTAAATAAGTAGGTTTGATCTGAAATTGTTGAATTGCCGTTGACTTTCCAAAAATTAGAATTCCATGACAAATTGCAATAGGCTCATTTCCTTCAGGTGCACATTTACTCTTCCTTCCCTATGCTTTGTAGGACTATTACATTCTCTGTTTCACCGGGATAAATGAAAAGTATCAGCTTGACAGCTAGGTTGTTTTGAAACGTCAAAACATGCTTTATAATAATGACAATGTTGGAAGAACTGTAGTCATGATAAAATCTCTTTCTTGGTTATTCTAGTGATAATTTCATCCGTGCAAATTTTATGTAGGACTTTTCTCACTTACACACATTTAGAGGTCATGAGAATAAAGTCATGGCTCTAGTTTATGTAGATGATGAAGAACCATTGTGCATAAGTGGTGACAGTGGAGGGGGCTTATTTGTCTGGGGAATTACTGCCCCTTTCAGGCAAGATCCCTTAAGAAAATGGTATGAGCAGAAGGATTGGCGCTTTAGTGGTATCCATTACTTGACTGTTTACAGAAATGTTTGTCTGTACACTGGAAGTGGAGATAGAACAATAAAAGGTTGGTTATTAAAGGTGAGTTTGTCATCATCTTCGTCTACTTGCGCTACATCCTAAAACAAAAGCTTCACTGAGAAATGTGTTCTTTGGATTTCTGTACTTTTTCCCAGGATGGCTCTTTGATAAGCACAATGAATGGCCATAGATCTGTCGTGTCAACACTTTCAGTATGTGATGAGGTTCTTTACAGTGGTAGTTGGGATGGAACCGTTCGGTTGTGGAGTCTTAATGATCACAGCCCATTGACGGTGCTGGGGGAAGATATGCCTGGAGAGATGAAGTCTATCCTGGCTATTACTGTTGATAGACACTTGCTCGTTGCAGCCTATGAGAATGGATGCATAAAGGTTTCTTATTTTCCTATAATTTTGCCCCTTCTGAAGATTGATGAATTGTAGCCCACTTAAGATAAAATATGTAATTGCCATATGTAATTGTAGCCCATATGAATCGTAGATCCACATAATCAGCTAATGACATCATTGGCAACATCTCTTCTATCTTGCTTGTTTAGGTCTGGAGGAATGATGTGTTCATGGGGTCTAAATCATTGCATAATGGTGCCATTTTTGCTATGAGCATGCAAGGCAATTGCCTTTACACAGGTGGTTGGGACAAATATGTTAATATACAGGTAGAGATGCAAAACGTGCTCTGTCTATTGTTTTAAATTCGCCAAAACTTAAGATATTTCATAAATAATTTTTCAGTCAACTAGCACATAAACTCATTGACGAACTTGTTGACTCGTAGGAATTATCGGGAGATGAGTTTGAACTGGATGTCAGAGCATTTGGATCCATTCATTGCAGTTCTGTGGTAACGACTATTGTATGCTGCCGAGGAAAACTTTTTGTTGGATATGCTGACAAGTCTATCAAGGTATCTCACTTCCTCCAATTGTATTACTTGGTAAACTAATGCCTGCACGTTTATTATCGTTCCTCGACGAAGAGAATAATAATTTGAGTGTAACTTGTTGAAGTTTATGTTATGTTGCTTGTTGTCACTCGCTTTGTGTGTGTCTTTCTTTTGTTGTATGCTTGTGATGTTCTTAATACTCAACAGCTATGATTGATTTGATTCCTCCAGGTTTATCATGGAAAATGGTAATATTTTCACCGGGTACATCTGTTCATGTTCGAGTGCTCGAGTTTCAGCCAAATAGCTTAGTTTTCTCAAATTATACATCATCAATGATGCTCATCTTTGGAGTGCTTGTTCATATTTTCAGCTTTGGGGCGCTTCCTGATTCATATTTGTTTCCCACTATGTAGATATTTTGATCCAAGTCACACTTCAACGGTGTTGTGTATCTGTTGTATGGCTAATAGGCTTACCCTGTATTTTCATTTTGCGCATGGTTCTTGGAGTTTGTACATAACTTGGGTCGGAAATTATTATATTAATATATGTGGTCATTGTAATGCACATCATGTAATTAGATTATTAGCCGGCTTGTAATTTTACTCTTTGTTTTTTTTGTTAAATACTTACTTAAGATTGAAATTATTTGTAATAATTAGAGAATAGGTATGTGTCATATAATGTAACATCTTATTAAATGTCACGTCAAATACTATAGAGTATTAAAATTTTAAAATGCCTAATACGTCTGGGCTTTATACTATCAAGTTATCCTATCAGACATACCAAGTGCACTTAGCGCGTGTATATGAATTTAAATTTTTGAAAGAAATGAGGAACTTGTAATGTACATGGTATACTATCATGATTACTGATAATGTGACTTTAAATTTTCTAGGTCTTTAATATTGCACATTTTGGTTATACCTCGTTATTGAATATATAGATTACCAAGCCAATCTACATTATCTCTTTAGTGGTGATGCTTGGAGTACTTGAGTGGTAATCATGAATTATGTTGTTGTTATAATAATAATAATAATAATAATAATAATAGGGTGAAGTATACTATTTTTAACAATAATGAGATAGAGAGCAATTTATCCAAATCTCAATGGTGGTTTGTCTATTTACTTAAAAGAATATCACATATCCAAGTATACTAGACAAGATTAATTCACTTTTTCATGAAATTAAACTTATACGTAATTGTTTTCACATATTCACTTAATTATATATTAACATATTAGCAAAATAAATTTGATTTTCATTCCACTATTTTAAAAGTTATGCTGATGAGAGATTTAATTGGACGACAATACATTTAAATTAGGTCCTTTATATATGCAATTATTAGTAAAAAGTAATTTATTGAGAAAATAAAATAATAGATATAAGATAATTTAATTTTAAAAATTAATAGAAAATATAAAATGCTAAATATAGTGTATTTTCAATTTTGAGAAAAATAAAAAATACATTTTCAAAATAAAGAAAAGAAAATATGTATTTTGAAAATATAGGAAACACCGGTGTAATAATAAATATCAAACTAAATATAAAAAGTCGATGCTGCGTAAGAGTAACGGCAAAAAAAAGAAAGAAAGAAAGAAAGAGCAACGGCGCAAAACTAACCACACCACCGCCTCGATCACCCTATAAATATACCTCACTAGGTCGTTCCGTCATTCACATTCGCATTGTCTTATCTTCTTGCCGAAGTTGAAACTACCGTATTATTTTTCTTATGGTCGCTCGTTAGTTCTTCGTCTTGGTTCACCTGCAGATCGATGCAGATGAACATCTCTCAAGATTTGTCAGGTTTGATCGATCTTATTGAGGAGATCAACGCGCATGATGCTGATGGATGAGCATGATGAAATCAAGCACGATGATGCCGCATGCCACATTAACTTGTTCGTCGTCAAAAAACTCTTCGATGATGGTGGTGTTAATTGATTTTTAATATGAAAGAGGCTCCAGGATTCATCAAGAAAGATAATTAAAAACCAAGCTAAGTCCGTCTTTAACACACTTGTTTCGGAATGCAATTCAATAATGCGATTTTCAAGTAGTTCAAATCAAGAAATTGATTTTCAAGATTCTTGAAAAAAGGGGGATGATCACTGAACAAATTAAACTAAACAGTATATATGGACAAGATTCAAGAAAAGAAGTGTCAGATGAATTCTTGAAGACATAGCTAGCAGCTACGGCTAATTCGTTAAAGAGGAGTCTTGGATTATTCTTTCAGAGGGGTACCAACTGCCAAGAATTCAAATGCCTACTTGCTCATTTTTTATATATGGAGATCTCAATCTAAATTATTATCCTAGCCAACAAGAACCGAGTAGTGTATAACTGTTTCTCCAAAGGTAGAACCTGATCATAGTAGTTGCATCATGCATGGCGTCTCAACTCATTGGAACGTTCATATGGGTCAGGACAAAGGAACCAGAGTGATGATCGATTTAGTCAAGAGTTTCAAGACATCTATCCAATCCAACATATACATGTGATCTCATCATGCAGGTTGACTTCTGGAATTGTTTTGTTACATGATAAGCAACAAGCTTGTTTTTAAATTAGCACAGTAAAAGATAATTTAGTTTTTCCAGAATCTAAATACTTACAGATAAAGAAAGGAATGAATTAATTTTTCCTGTTTTCGTCAGAGCCTCATGACACATTATAATTTTTAAACAGTATAATTGATTCATTTATATATAAAACAATACACCAGTGAAATTTTATTGGATTTCTTTTTATTACCTTTAATTTTCATACAAAAGGAAGGAAATTTGATTGATTCCATTTGTTCTCTTTTCAATTTCAGTTTATTTGTTTTAATTGTGCTACGTTCCATTAATTACAAAAATTAAAATTTCAAACACAGTATAAAAGAAGATAAAGTTACAGTACAGCTGAAAATTATTTGATAAGCCTTTTCTTCGGCCACAATGAAGATATATTGCAATATATTATTATCCGCAATAATATTTTTTATTAAAACACCTATTTTATTATTCATTAAGTGTAATGAACGAATGTAATAAATAAAAATTAATATTATATTTAATAGTAAATGATGATAAAACAGGTATTATTATTATTATTTTTTTTTTTTGAGTTAAAATAACAGAGCTCTTGCCTTTGTCACCAAAACGTTTCCTTCTTCTTCTTTTTTCTTTCTTCTTCTTCTTCGTTTCTCACTTCATTCCTTCAAAACATGATCCTATGCTTATGCTTATGCTTATTCTATGGTAGCTGAGCTCAGCTGTAAATTGAATTGAAGCACACCCCAGTCCCCACTCTACCCTTGACTTGAGCTTCCATCGTTATGGCGACCGTGCCCACTCTCTCATATGCAGCATACCTTCCTTCCTTCGCCGTTAAACCTCGTCACACCGACGCCAACAATGCCTTCTCCTCCTTCATTCCACCCCCTCTTTCGTCCTTCCCTCGCTTGCGACGACGTCGTTCCACACGCGCACCCATTGTCGCTGCACTCACGTCCGCTGAGGTAGTGCTCTCACGCCACCCCCCCCCCTCCTCTCTGTTCGACGAAATGCTCGAGTGAAGTGATAATAATTGCTAACTAACTGTGGTTGTGTGTGTGACTTGTTTGTTTTTGGTGTTTTCAGGGAAACCTCATGGGTCGTGTTCGAAAGAGCCTCAGCGACTTCACGAGCTTGAACTACTGGGTTGTTCGCGACTACTACCGTCTCGTTAACTCCGTCAACTCCTTCGAACCCCTCATTCAGAAACTCTCCGACGAGCAGTTAACGGCCAAGACGGTGGAGTTTCGCGAGAGGCTTGGGAGAGGGGAGACCCTTGCTCATATTCAAGCTGGTACACTCTTTTTTCAACTCTTTCTTCATTGTTCATTGGTATCTGAACAGTGTTTTTTTTTTAATTTTTAATGTGATTGTAACGGAATTTTTCTTTTTTTCCAGAGGCGTTCGCTGTTGTTCGTGAAGCTGCAAGGAGGAAACTTGGAATGCGCCATTTTGATGTCCAGGTGTTACTTTATCTTTTCATTTGTTTATGCATTGTGCCTTTTGAATGTTTCGTCATTTTGAACTCACTTGGGTGAATGAGTTGTCTTGCCCCTTACGAGAGGATTTCATGTTGATAGATTATTGGTGGGGCAGTGCTGCATGATGGCTCCATTGCCGAGATGAAAACTGGGGAGGGGAAAACGTTGGTTTCTACATTAGCAGCTTATCTTAATGCCCTCACTGGTGAGGGTGTCCATGGTATGTGTGTTGTCAATAATCTTTTGATGGTTTGAGCACTTTCTTCGGGCAGAAGCAATTGGCTTTACCTAAAAAGAAAGAATAACTTGCTATGCTCTTTGATTTCTTTGCAGTGGTAACTGTCAATGATTATTTAGCTCAGCGTGATGCTGAATGGATGGGGCGTGTTCATCGCTTCTTAGGTCTTTCTGTTGGTCTTATTCAGGTTAGTTTCCTTTCCTGGTTATAAAATTTTTATTTTTGTGGTGGGCTAGACTTGAGCTTGTGTTTTAATGATGTAAGGCACAATTGGGATGGTTTTAAATAATTTGTGTAGGGACGGTAATTTTATATGAATATTTTTATCAATTTATTAAATCAAAGCGTGAATCAGTTTTGAATTATTTTCTGATTTTTGCATCCACAGAGGGGGATGAACTCTGAAGAGCGGAGATTCAACTATAGATGTGACATTACATATACCAATAACTCTGTAATTACATTGATCAGTCATTTATATTGTTTCTTCTTCTTGTTGTTATAGATTTATTTATTTATTTACATTGCTTGTTTATTTTGTTCATTTTTCTCCACTCCTTTCCATAGGAACTTGGCTTTGATTATTTACGAGATAATCTTGCTGGAAATAGTGAAGATCTTGTGATGAGATGGTAGTGTGTATTACTTAGACACAACTTAGAAGTTCAATTCTTTATTTATTCTTTTGGGAATATGATTGGGTTACTACCTTTGAGTTTTGACTATGCTACATGAAAGCAGGCCAAAGCCATTTCATTTTGCAATTGTTGATGAAGTGGATTCTGTCTTGATAGATGAAGGAAGAAATCCTTTGCTAATCAGTGGTGAGGTAAGCTTAACCTTGATTTTTATGGGTGCTTGCCATCATCTCCCTCAATATCCAGGTTGCTGGTGTTCGAAATAATCATTTTAACTGAGTGAGTTTGATGATAGACTGATTCGTATTACTCCTCCTGTATTGCAGGCCAGTAAAGATGCTGCACGATACCCTGTTGCTGCAAAAGTAGCCGAACTGCTTGTGCAGGGCATTGTGAGTTCATTCTCTTGCATTTTATTTTATGAGTTACTCAGTTTTTCTCTCTTTAGCCATTCTAAGGACTTGAAGTTTATGTGAACATTCAAGAAAACAGTTCTATACAGATTTTATTTTGTTAACAGCATTACAAAGTGGAGCTTAAAGATAATTCAGTGGAGTTGATTGAGGACGGAATTGCTCTTGCTGAAATGGCTCTTGAAACTAATGACCTTTGGGATGAAAATGATCCATGGGCTAGGTGAATATTCATATGCTTTAAATATTTGTTGAATTAAAAAGTTATTCATTTCACATTAGCTGCTGTTCACTTGTTTTGAAATCCCAGTGGTTGCTTGACAAAAATTAGGTGGGCATTAGCATCCTTACGTCATCATTGATTTTGTCTAGTGTTCTCGATTTATTTTGATGAATGCCATAATATTAATGTCACAATAACCTGCTAAAGAGTTACATTTTTCTCTGTTTTACTCCTTATATTAGTAATCACTAAATTTTTTTTTCTATATTTGGTGCATATTTTGCTGGAAATTTAAATTAATCATCATCATCATCATAATTGTTTTACCAATTGAATACTATCTGCTTTCTGCGAAATTCTGGCTAACAAATAGGAATTGCATTATTCCTCTCCAATCAATTACACGACACAAGTAATAAGAGCTGAGTTACTGCAGATTTGTGATGAATGCTTTAAAAGCTAAAGAGTTTTATCGCCGAGATGTGCAATACATTGTCAGAGATGGGAAGGCTTTAATTATCAATGAGGTAACATTTTCAAGGTTTGTTTGTGTTTTCAGTATTGTGCAGTTTTTATTTACTCATCGTTTCTTTCTTTCTGAATTTAAGTTTTGCCACAATATGCTTTCTTTTTTTTCTTAACATTTTCTTTATAATTTGTTTTGCATTCTGCTTTTATTGTTATATAATAGTGAAATTTATTAATCTTTTCAAGTACAACTATGTGGTTTTCTGTGACAATTTTATATATAAAAGAGAAGATTTTAATAGGATCTAAAGTTCTAAAGACAGTTTGCCTGCTGTTGAAAGCTTAATTCTCCTGTATTACTTCCCTTTGCAATTTTCACCTTCCATATAACAGCATCCGTAAGAAAAACTACTTGACAGGGCAAAACCTCAGTACTGTCATAGCCTCCATAATTATTCTCTCCATCTCCCTATATTCTTTTTCACCATTCTGAACTCAGTTACAAGAGAACTACTTGGTGGATTTTCTTGCTCAAGCATGTCAATTGTTGCTTTAGTGTATTACAAAATTTGGGAACACCTTTAGGAAATCAGGAATCTAAGATTTGAATTTTTAACAGGTACCGTGTTGAGGAATAATTCTCCCAAAAGCTATCTGGTTGAAGCACATGAAAGGATTTATATCTCTGACAAATTAATTTCTTTTATTTCCAGTTGCAGTGTATTGCTCAATAATAACTTCACAAATACTTCTTTGTTTTCTGTTTTTCTTAACTTTTTCTTTTCTTGAGAATCTGATGATATAATTAACATAATTTTGAAAAACTCTCAGCTGACAGGAAGAGTTGAAGAGAAAAGGAGATGGTCTGACGGGATTCACCAGGCTGTGGAGGCGAAGGAAGGTTTGAAGATTCAGGTATATTTTGAGGCTCTTTGATTTTGCTATTTTTTTTTTCTTCATGACTTTCATTTGATTGTAACTATTTGATACTAAGTTTCAATGTTTTAACCCTGCACAGGCAGATTCTGTTGTTGTGGCACAGATCACCTACCAATCATTATTCAAGCTCTATCCAAAGTTGTCAGGAATGACTGGGACTGCAAAAACAGAAGTAAAAATTTACATGTCTGACATTGCACTTGATTTGTCATTACTATTATATTTTTTGTGCGATGATGTGTAAGCTTGATGACCGTATACATCATTGCAGGAGAAAGAGTTCCTTAAAATGTTCCAGATGCCAGTCATTGAAGTGCCTACAAATCTTCCTAATATTCGCAAAGATTTGCCTATTCAAGCTTTTGCTGTAGGACATCTAATATTAATTATTGTTGCTGCTTAAGTATCTTCAGCTGCTATAATGTCATTTTTCCATGATAGTAAATTATTCTTACATGTATATGTTTTTCTTTTAATTTGTTACTTTTAAGACTGCTCGTGGGAAATGGGAGCAAGTTCGCCGAGAAGTTGAATATATGTTTAGACAAGGTCGCCCTGTTTTAGTTGGGACAACTAGGTATGTATTATAGCAGTTCTAAAGTATGTTGTCTATTACACAGTTTCAGAAGAAGTAATCATTCTAAATACTCTCTAAGCCAAAAGCTGTGAAATACATGATAGATTCTATTGAGTTTGGAAGATCCTAGCCAGATATATTTTTCACCATTTGTTCCGGGAAATCTTTTTGACAGATATGCCCAGGGACAGGACAGTATTATGGTTTCTTGAACTTGGTTGTTATTTCTTGTGTGTCTTTTAGAAGGACAACTTTTTGTCCTTTTAGTTAAAATTTTCTGTGTTATAAAATTGTTTTTATGAGCAAAATAATTAACTATCTGCCCAATGTTGGCTGCCATGAATTATACCATAACCATGTTTTTAGTCTCCATACTATTAGGAGAAAGCATAATAGAAGGTACTTACTTTAAATGCTTTACTGAAAATTTGGTTTTTCAATAAAGTCTAATTGATTAATCCATGTATTTGATCCTAGCTAGTAGGATAAAGCTTCGTTGTTGACTTCTTGTTTTTTTATGTCCATATCCCATTATATCTGCAGATAAATATTGAGCAGGCTAGAATTTATATTTCTTTGGCCCTTGTGAGTTTCTAGCAGAGATGATATTCCAGTCTAACAAATCAGTCAAATGAAACAAAGTTGAATTTTTAAAATATGAACGATTGGACAGATTTTGCAAGAAATTAGATTGTTGTTAGAGATATAAACCATTATGTCTGCTACTAAAATCTTAAACTTTTAGGGGATTTGACTGTTGAAATTATATAACTTCAGCTAACAACTTAATTTTTGTCCAGGCTTCAAGTCTAAATTTTACATCAGGGGGCATGTTATAGATATATGATATTTTGAGGCCTGTACTTAGTTAATAGCTTAAGCTTGTAGGAGAGTTGATTCTTGACGGTTGTCTTCTCTCTGTTACATTATCATTGGAGGAAAGTGGGTATAATTCACATAGGTTTCAATGATTATGTGTCTCAGCATTAGTGCATTTCTCTGCATTATGGAATTTAAATCACTCTGTATGAGAGTCCTGTTATAAAATTTGCTCTTTTTAAACCCACCTGTTTGCTGAAATCCATATCCGCAATATATTAAATTTGGTCATGCAAAAGCTTTTCAGAATCTTAGCTTGGGTGAATAATTATTTTCCATTCTTTTTTTCATATGCAGCGTAGAGAATTCTGAACTTTTGGCTGGTCTGCTTAGGGAATGGAATATTCCCCACAATGTCCTTAATGCTCGACCCAAGGTTTGGAAAAGTATAACTTGTTTGTACCTTCAGAAGCACATTTTTTGTCTATCTCTTTAATTTTAGTTCTTAGTGTTTCATTGTTATTATTTTTTGCATAACCCCCCTTTTATTCAATTCAGTATGCTGCAAGAGAAGCTGAAATTGTTGCACAGGCAGGAAGGAAACATGCCATTACCATCTCTACAAATATGGCAGGCAGGGGCACAGATATAATCCTTGGAGGGAATCCAAAAGCAAGTGTGCCAGTAAAATTAGTTATTTGGGGCTCACTGTTCTGTGGGAACTGTATATTCTGACATGTTTTGTCTATGCTTTCTTGAATTTTGAGAAAAATGAAATCATTTGCATCTCTTCTGTAACAAGTAGATGTCTTGTTTTTATTACATGTCACTTCGGCATGGGCTGGATCTTGGAAGTGACACCTTTTTTTCCTTGTATGTGTAGATGCTTGCCAGAGAAATTATAGAGGATAACATACTTCCAATTTTGACACGACAGGATCCAAATCTTGAACCTTCTAATGAGAATATTTCACAAAAGGTACTGCTACTCTTGTAGTTTAAGTTTCCTTATAGAAAAATACAGTTTTTAATGAATGTTTTGATATAGGTGCTTCCAAAGATAAAGGTTGGATCATCATCACTGGCCTTACTGGCTAAGGCAGCCTTAATGGGTCTGTAGTTCTTTCTTTCTTTCTGTTTTTCGTTTCAGATAAAATTATGTTCATTTTAGTAATAATTACATGCTTTTAACTTGAAGATGTTATATTCTTTGCAACATGAATTATTCAGCCAAATATGTATCCAAAAGTGCGGGTAGAAGTTGGACATATCAAGAGACTAAATCTTTTATTTTGAAGGCTGTCGAGTTGAGTCTGTCACACAGTTTGAAGGAGCTGGAGAAGCTTGCTAATGAAGAATCTGATTTTTACCCTCTTGGTCCAACAGTAGCACTTGCCTATCTGTCAGTTTTGAAAGATTGTGAAGAACACTGTTTGCATGAAGGGTCTGAGGTAAAAAGGCTTGGAGGCCTTCATGTAATTGGTACATCTTTACATGAGTCCCGGCGAATAGATAACCAGGTAGGTAACATGGTAACAGCTTGAGTAGTAGAGTATGTTAGAGTATAAATTGTTCTTTACTGTATTATTCCGCTTGAATGATCAATGAAAGCAAAAGGAGAAGATGTTTACAATTTAACATCCAATGTGACCCTTCTGAAATTGTATTAGTTTAGTTTTGGAGCAAAATCTTAATTTTTTTTTTTAAAATAAAGATAAAGCTATTTCCCCATAACCTCCCCAACCCAAGTATGGAGTATTTGGGAGGGAGAAGCCCATGCGATGCAGTTAAATATGTTTGACTTCACATATGTTAATTTGATTACAGCCGCTCTTAGACGTAACTTATATGTATATGTGTGTATGTATGTATGTATTTATGTACGTAAGTATGTGTGGGTGTGTATATGGAAGTTGTCTACTTACTTTAACAATAAGTCTTGTATACTTACCCCATTGAACAACTTTTTTTGTAAAAATTAAGTTTTATTAATTCAACTGTTGAGTTACATGATATTATCTTGATGACTAAGCATATCAAATTTTCAAAAAAATTTAGACATCAATAGATATGTAATGTAATTGTTGATATTTACTAATATTTTTAAAAAAATATTATATGTCAAAATAAAATAAGATGATGGAGTATTTTTTTGAGAAAAAAAATTGTATGAAATTTCACACACTTGATATACTTAGTAAGAGCTTTAAATTCAATGCAATGGTAAGATTGATGAAATTCAATTTCCCTTAAAAAGTTATGCAATATGTAAATGGATCTCTAGTTAATATAATTGCTGCTTGTAAGATATAACTTTTTGACTTTGGCTGAGGGATATTTTTATCTTTTTGTTCAATTGTTGCTCGAATAAGGAAATTTTAATTTTGGTGTCAAAACATATAAGTTTAGTCATAATAATTAGAGCATTTAATAAGCATTTGATAAGGCTTCTTTAGAGCTTGGGGCATGATGCACCAAAGTTCTAATTAGCTATTATAATTTTGACGTGAAGCTTGTAAAGCTTATACTCTTCTATATTTATTAATGTTGATATAAATTTTTGTCACTACCCCAGGCATATGTTTGGCCCACATTTCATTAATCCATTTGTTTATTCTTTTCTCTAGCTTCGTGGCAGAGCAGGAAGGCAGGGGGATCCTGGATCAACACGATTTATGGTCAGGTAGTGTGCCACTACTATTGTTGTTACTGGTTTTTTTATGAAAAATTTGTATATAGAACTTGTTATGCTAGTTACTATCAGTCAATGATGGTTCTACTTGCTGATTTATTGCAGACTTTAGAGGTTACAGTTAAAGGATTTTGGTTGGTATAGGCTGAAAGGAACATTAGGTTTCTCTTTCTGGTGTTTATTTAGCTATTTAAACAATAATAAATATTTCCTTTGAAAAGATAAGTTTGGGTGTGAATTTCAATTGATTATACTCTGCAATTGTGTGTTAGTAATTAAAACTGAAGGTTCAAATTTGAATTTAAAGTTTATTTGAGTGCATTTGAAGTTGTTTGACATACAAAACAACATTGCAGCAAACACAAAACTATAGATTTGGATCTGTGTCCCTGGCCTTTATCCTCGAAAAGTAAGAACCTTGAGCCTTATGGCTATGTTGTTCAATACTTTTGGCTCCTTTGTTTGTTTGTCTACATCTGTGTTTTCTGAGTTGGACAGGATGACAAGGCATCTTGTTTACTAATTAAGGTCTGTCAACCAGTTCTCACACTTATCCAATCATGTTGCAGCTTGCAGGATGAGATGTTTCAAAAGTTCAACTTTGACACTGAATGGGCTGTGAGACTTATCTCCAAGATTACAAACGACGAGGACATGCCAATCGAGGGTGATGCCATTGTAAAGCAGGTTATAATCTACTTATTCACGTTATGGTTGATTACTAGATATTGAATTTGGGAGGATGTCTGATCCTCTGCTTTTGTACTCTTTCTATTCTATAATAAAATTTCTTCTTCAATAACAAATACAGTAAAAAAATCTTTCTTCTAGTTGTTTATTAGCCTTTTCCATGTGATCTTGCTTTCTAATTTTGTTATATTCATATATTTGTTGTGTGCTGTGCTTGATGAATGTCAACTTCCTATTACTATCTCGGATCGTAGCTCCTGGGGTTGCAAATCAATGCAGAAAAGTTCTTCTTCAGCATAAGAAAGAACCTTGTTGAGTTTGACGAAGTATTGGAGGTATGTTTTTCTTATGAGGAGATATTTCAAAAACATATCTGGTTATGTAATTAGTTGGATTTTGTCCACAGTGTAATAACTACAGCTTGTCGTGATATTCTAGATTGATAGAACTTGGTAAATTTCAAAGTTTCAAAGATTATTAAAAGTATCACACTTAATTAATGAATATTGAACCAAGAATCCAAGATTTTCTTCTACTTGGCCAGAATTTCTTTATCTGCCAGAATTTTGGATCACACTGTTGCTGATGTTTCGTCTTTTATAATTTAAAGAAAAAACTTCGGCACTCATATGTTCTTCTCTTCTACTGAATCCAAATCTGTACAAAACTTGTAAAATACCTTTCATAATTTAGAAATGCCCTGCTTCTTTTCTTTTTCTTTTTCTTTTTTTTCCCTTTTAGGAGAGAGACAGGTGATGTACTTTTCTTGAACAGTTAATTCTATTGGTTTAGTTTCTTCAAAAGAGAGCCATGCCCATATTACTCTAAAGGTCTGACATTTTTTTTCTCCATTGAATGAGAATTCACGGTGGAACTGCTTTAAACTGTTGTAGCTTCTTCACATGAAAGAGCAAGACCTATGATAATAGGGTTTTACACAGTTGTTTTTGGGTAGCTGTAAATCTCTGAAAGTTAATGGCTTGTTATTTTTTTTTTACATGTATTTGAGATCAATTTTGGGACATGTAATTGTTGATTGTTAACATAACCAATTATGTTATTTTTTCAAATGTGTAATACTAAATTTGGTCTACCTCAATTCCTTTTAAACCCACATCAGATTTAAAAGCAGTTAGAGCATTTGCTTTCTAGAATTGAACTTTTGGACTTCATCTTATAGTCTACCAATCATCTTTTATCAACTAATTTTCTCTGTATTTGGATTTTATCAGGTGCAACGGAAGCATGTTTATGATCTAAGGCAGTTAATCTTAACAGGAGATGATGAAAGCTGTTCCCAACACATATTCCAGTTAGTGACTTTGAATTCCCAAACTTGTTTACACTTGTGCCTATCCTATCTGATAATGTCTTTCAGGAATGATGACCCATGTTTTGCTTTGGACTTGCCATTAAGTTCTTGTGTGATTTATATAGTGAGCTTTAGCTAGTTTTCAGGTCCACTATTTTATAGTTTAACAGGTTTCTTATTTATTCATCATGCTTGTTCAGCCTTTGGTCATTTTAGTGTCTTATTTATTATTACAGATTAAGGTGAAATTTGTGTAAGGAATCATCTGAGTTACATCTTTGAAGCTATCCATCTTCCATCAAATTCTGTACTATTTCTATGGAGTATGAATGATTTCAGTTTGACATGAATAATGACCCTGGCCAGGAAACAGTTCTTTTTTCTTTTCTGTCCTTATTTTTCTAATAACCAAATCCTTAATTTCCCATAATCATTAGAAACCCTAACCTATTCCTAGAACCTTATACACTTTAATATGCCCCACACTTTTTGCACTGTCTTGGTAGCAAGATATAAATTATAATTTACCTGCTGGCTCTTTGTCATTATGGCTTAATGAGTACAAAATACTGCTCTGTGATATGATATGGTACACGAGCTATCTTGGGTTTCCTTTCTGCCCATGTGTTTACCTTTTATCCCAGATTAAAAAATAGTAATATGAGCTGACATGAAGTGCAGTGGTCTAGAAAAGTATGCAGAATTAGCTTATGTGTGCCTTGAAGCCCCCTACACATAAAATTTTTTAAGATGTAATGCAACTGGAAAGTGACTTTGCTTACCAAATCTTGCAATCTTGTGGAGATGGAGAAGGAAAATTTGCTTGATGTGAACATGTGTAAGATTTTTCTTGATATGTGGCAGCCTTTCATTGTTGATATTTAGCATGAAATAATGCACAACCAGTATGTAATTTTTATTAAAATAAGGTATAGAATATCTTCCTTATCAATACGACTATATGCAAGCATATTTAAGTTAGAGTCACTGTTTATTGTCTGCTTTTGGTGATCAAGATGTATTCTTTTAATACAAAGAGTGTTGCTCACAGGTACATGCAAGCAGTGGTGGATGAGATTGTCTTCACTAACATTGATCCACTGAAGGTGGTTCAGCTTCTCTTCATACTTTTTGTTTGTTTCTATCCATCAATTCCTTTTATTTATTCCTTTGAATGTATTTGTAGCATCCACGCAGCTGGGGTTTGAGTAAGCTCTTGAAAGAGTTTTTGACAATTGGTGGAGAGTTGTTGCATGGTAAGCTCATTTGCAACAACTGTGGTCTTTCAATTCCATGGAAAATAGTTTGTTCTCTTCATCATTGGCTTTTGGCTCAAAATCAATTTATGCTATAATTGATATGCTCAAATTGAATATGGCAGAATCTTTTGGAGGGATTACTGATGACTATTTGCTAAAATCACTTGGGCAACTGAATGATGTGAGTTGCATTGATATTGTGAACTTCTCCCTTCCAAATCTGCCAGCACCTCCAAATGCCTTCAGAGGAATTCGCAGAAAGAGCTCTTCATTAAGACGTTGGCTAGCTATTTGTTCTGATGATCTGATTGAGTGAGTTCATTGCTTCACTATAGATATGAAAATTTAGAGATGTGGAACACACTGACAGAATGTCTTAATGTAGGAATGGGAAGTATCGGACAACTTCTAATCTCCTTCGCAAGTATCTTGGTGATTTTCTAATTGCTTCATATGTTAATGTTGTGGAAGAGTCTGGTTATGATGAGAAATATGTAAAGGAAATTGAGGTTAGATATTCTACTCATCTGCTTTTTTCTTGTGAATGAAATTTTGGTTGCCATACGCGAATTTACTAAAATAGAAACTAATGAAAAGCTGCAAACCTAGAGCCACTAGTACTCATCTTAATCATTTCATTTCAGACTGTAATTGCATCCTAGGAGGATTTTAAATTGAATACAAATATCGGAAGGTACCATATTGAATTCTGATATTATCAGTTGCAATAAGGATGCACTTCTTGATAAAGTAGAACTCTGAAATAATTATTTGATAAATTTATTTTAGAATCAACACATTGATAGTTTTGCAAAAATGGGAGAACAAAGTCTTGATGAATTACTCTTCCACATGGAATTCATAGTGTGTTGATGTAATAACCTTGAGCCAAGAGAACCATATTTTAGCTGAAGCAAAGGGGAAATGAACCAATGAAGTGTGGCTAGGGTTTGCACCATCTGCTGCATCATATTGCTTACTGTCTTTTTTCTCCGGAGCATTCAATCTCAAGCGCACACAATGAAATTTAGATGCTTGACAATCACTTCCAGTATTAGATTTACAAAGTTATGATCCAAAATCTTTACCATGGGAGGATGATAGTTGATAGTAATCTTTCCATCTTATGCAGGATTTCATACTCTTGAAAGTAGAAACTAGAAAGAAAAGCTTGAGCCTTACTGTTGAACCAATCAATATAATATCCCATTAATTACTAATAGATAGTCATACAACTTTTGCTGTGATAAATGCTCCTTTCTCTCTCTATTGATTTAAGGGGTTTGAGACAAGTGTAGTGCTCCTTCATTTGCTAATTTGGATAACATTTGATGTATATTGTCCAAATGATTAATTATGCAATTGATCCCAGGCCCATGGATATGGAGATCGTTGATTTCTATGATCTGTTTTTGGTCACTGGATTCTAATTGCTTCTTGTTCACCCACTTTGTGCATTTTTTTTGGTTTCTCTTTCTTTCGTTCTTTAAAAAAATATATATGTAAGTAACCACTGTATTTAATATTTTGGGAAATACAGAGAGCTGTTCTTTTGAAAACTCTTGATTGTTTCTGGAGAGATCATCTTGTAAACATGAATCGGCTCAGCTCTGCGGTAATTTTTCCTTCTGCTCTCATGAATCTTTTTGGTTTTCTTAACAGCTATAGGTTTATATCTGAGTTGTTGCAGGTGAATGTAAGAAGCTTCGGCCATAGAAATCCTCTTGAAGAGTACAAAATTGATGGTTGCCGTTTTTTCATCTCAATGCTTAGTGCAACGAGAAGGTTAACTGTCGAAGTGCTGTTGCGGCATTGGACATCTCCAATGGAATCCCAAGAAGTCATTTTGTCATAAATGTTGAGTGCTTACATAAAAGGTATATAATTCAAGCAAAAGAATTTTTAACTTAGACTGGGTTCCCATTGTTTCCCCACTTAGTACTAAAAGCTGCACAAATTCTGCAGGGCCAATTTTTTTGTACTGTATTAATTTGGTGTTTCAAGTGGTCAATTATTCTGAATGGTGTAGATATCATATAAAAAAACTGCGGATACCCTTTCCCTTCTGCGGAATGGTTTTAGGAGCTCCTGTCAGTTCTTATCCCAGTAGTATTATCCTCATATCTGGTTCGTCAAAGGGACAGGGAGGGTTCATGGAGATGCTCACTGAGGTTCGTTATGATCTCCGTGCACCCTATTGTGGAGGTAACGCAAGACAGAATTTTGTATTATCTCCTGTGACTGGCAGCCTGGAGAATGGTTTTGACTGAGCTTTTCCCTTTTAACAAGCAGGGTAATCATAGAGCAGATCCCTATTTATTTTTGCTTGGATAACAAAAATTTTGTTGATTAATTGAAGTGAGGTTTTCATGTTGTAATGCCTTGAAGCCTAGAAGATGTATAGCAAGGGCTATGCCACACTCCAAGCCAATGTCCTTTCTATCCTTTGTTCTGGAAAGAACAAGTTGCCAATTCAGATATGTGCATCATCTAGTATGATACTTTTTGGCCATTTGACAGTCTTAAAGTGAGTTGAGGGCCATAGTGGAAGTTATATTTGATAATGCGTTCTCATGCTTGATTGTAATGTTATCCTTTTTACTGGTGTTAAAAATATAGCGTGTAAAATGTGAAACAAGACTACATAAAAATATAATCATTTCAATTCAGTTTCCTGAGTTTTTCCTCTTTGCAAAGTTATACAGAATTATGATAGGTTGATTATAATTTATTAATCTATACGAGTTATATAAACAAACTGTACACTAGTATCGTTTTTCTTCCATTCTCACTAATAAATAAATGGTAAATAAAGTTATTTGGTCCTCACAGACTTGGATTTGAAGCCAACTAAGCACAATGAGGTTTGACTTTGGGCAGGAAAGAAGGGAGCACAGAGAATGATAATGTCTCCGCTGACTAGATTGAGAAGCTGTCGTGGTCATAACTCATAAGTTCTTCATCCTAGATTCTATTTGCAATCAACTTTACTTTCACATACATTAATCTCGTGATCTTGTCAACACTTAATTGCTTATTAAGACTACCAAATAACCTAAGAAGATTATATGCCAAGTTCTCGAAGATATATTTACGGAGCTTTATTCCGAAAAACTGATGTCATATTCATAATTGTCATTCTCATTATCGAATTTGAAAAATTATAAGTGTAGACAGATTAAAACAAAGGAGCAGCCGGCCTGAAATAAGCACTTGACTAATGGAAGATTTGTCAAATCTGTTGCACGAAATTAAGTTTACATCCACTGTGACTCCAATTTTCATATTCAAACTTCGACCAAGAGATAATTATAACATTATGAAAATGAGATTTATAATATCGTTTCTTGGTGCTGGTTATCAACATTAGATATAACGAACCTTGTGCACTTGCACATGTATGCTTTTCGCTATACATCAGCATAGCAAAAAAGAAAGAAAACGCCCCAGGCTCCAAAATGCCTAAAAATCATTTATTTTAAAAATAATTTATTTTACAAACTTTTTCACGTTCTCTGGCTTTGTCTAATTAATATTTCGCCCTTCTTGGGACCTTAACCAAATAATGGTGAGAAGAGAACTAGATACTAAACTCATGGTATTTTTATATATAATAGAATGGAATAACTCATAGTTAAATGAGATGAAAAGATAAAGATTAGAGGGATAGATTAAACCACCTCTTGTTTGATTATTCAATAAGTTGAATGAAAGCGGTGAAGGAGAATGTAACTCATTCCTTCCATGTCCCTCCCACTTCTTGTAACTTGCATAGGTTGAAATCTGCAGTAATTTTTATTTTTGTTCGTATCAGCAGTTCCTTTCTGTGTTAACCAAATAATTCAGACCGACTTTAAATCTGATGCCCGAAATTATTTTGTATTTACATGTGATTTTATTTATTTATGTATTAGATGATTGTCAGTATACATCACTAATTTAAAAATCTTGGCATTTGATTTGTTTGCTAAAAACTAAGTGTTAAAATGTTTGTGTAATATTTGAACTAATTTGTAATAACTCGTGTATCTAATAAATTCTTTTGTACTTGGTTCTGTATCAATGTAATGCACAGAAGAAACCTACTTCTTAAGGAATGTAGAACTCAAAAGGTAATACAAAGTACTATTATATATACATTATGTCTAGAAATCAAACCACCCATGCTTCGTCACATGGAAAACAAATTAAAAAAGAGTTATTGATGTGTTTTACCCTTCCATCAAGGAAGAGACACATATTATGTTATAGTGCCCCACTAGCGAGACAATCACGGAACCCTAATACAGTTATCAGGTACAGGTAGTTATGCAACTAAACAAGGATGGTTTAAATATTTAACTGAGAGTCATCAATTATTATAATATTATAACAAAATTCGTGGATGTTCATAAATAAAGCAATTGACCTCATTGTCAGGACTCAGGACCTATATTATATATGTGTTGTGCAGTTTACGAAAGCGAACTCTACTTGGATTTCCAATGAGAGTATACCTAAAATCTTGTTCAGTTAATAATTTTCTTTTAATTTTTGGTACAAAGTTACTCCTTTATTTCAAATTAAATGTCTATTTTATTTTTTAGGTATATTTATAAATCAATATATCTTGACAAAATTTATATCCAGATATATTGATATATGAATATACCTAAAAGTGAAAGATATTTAATTTGAAACGGACATAATAAAAATTTGTCATCAACTAATTAATTAACCATCAATGGCAAGTATATGGTCGTACTAGCTAGCCACCATGTTGGATCTCCATGCTAAAAAGGCGGGTTAACACCGACCAGGCAACGACTTTGCTAGCTTGATGTGAAATTGTTTTATATCATAAACGCATTGAAAAGTTTCATTCACCAATAAAAGTTTGACGTGGTATCATTAAGATGGTGAGATAATCTTCTTTATGTTGTGGAAGATGAAGAAGATATAATTAGATGGAAAGTAAACTGTGTATTAAATTTAAAAAAAGATAGAGCCAATTAATCACGAGCATATATATTATAAACCGAATCTATGTGCATATTCAGGCAACCTAGACCAATTCTTAGTCATGCTGATTGTCGTGGGTGCCTTATGAGAGACACCATTAGTCAGCACCATGTGTTCTTTCTGCAATTAATCACAAACTTATGTAGAGAGATCTTGAAATGGAAGGCGTTGAAGGGAATCCAATCAGTAAATTAAATTAAAGTAGCAATATATAACATGTAATGTAGCGCAGCTAGCATGCAAATGCATGAATATAGGTAAAATTCACCACTTTGCCCCTTAGACACGCTCTCACCATCTGTGCTGACACTGTCCCGGGGGAATGTATTGGACTCCATTCTATGGATGGCTGCGTGACTCTGTATCATTGTACTTAACTATATTTTAAGATAAAAGACATATAATTTTGACACATCAGATTTTATATAACTGGTTAATGAATAAATACTTTTTTTCTGTTGAAAAGAATAAATATAGATAGTATATCAAAATTAATGTTTAAATTAATATATATTTTATCCTCATGCATTATATTTGTTTTTATTTTACTTTATATATAACAAACATTAAAGTGAGTCCGCAATCAGATATAGTACAGTCTTGCATATTTCAATGAGTTATGAGCTATGAAAGGTAGCAAATTCAACCCTTACCCTCATCTCTATCCTTTAATATCTTAGTTAAAAGAAATTATTATAATTTTTATACTAAAAATAATTTTAATATAACCCTATCATTCATTACGTTGTGATATTGTCCTTTAAAGTTATAATAAATTCGGATTGAAGTATATTAAAATCTCCAATTTTAAGACTGTAGGGTAAGTTTTTAATTATTTTTAGTAGAAATGGAGGTATTAATTATTTTTTCTTTTGTCAAATTTGAGTGAGAATTTTTTTTGAAGTTATGGGCCTAACTCCACCCTATAAGTTACTTTTAAAAAAAGAGTTGCTCAAGTAATTATTAGAATTATCTAAGAAATTTGCCTGGAGAGTAAAGTTTACATTACTGGATGGTCCAATCCCAATTATAGAATAGGCTCTGGTATTGTCTTATAATTATTAATGGGTTTAATCTTAAAAGTTAGGTCAGAGGCAAAAAAGATATAATTAAAAGACTATCTAATTCATATATTTATTAATCGATATGGGACTTCAACAAACTTCTTTTCAGTTTTAGAAATTATTCATGTGATTTTGAACTAGGGATTGTGGTTAGATAAAGTTTTTCCAAATTAGTCACGACTCCAAAATTTGAATCAATATCATTGTAACAAGGTTTGCCCCACCTTGCAGTCCACTTTCACTGCAATCGAACTACTTTTGAGTTAAATATATTATTAATTTATTATTTTTTATACGTCAATATTAATGAGATATTTACATTTATGATTTCAAATAAATTGTTCGAGCCACTCATGATTGATCATTGGTCCAATCCTAATAACTTTAGCTATGAGAGAACTTTAATTAGCTAAAGAGCGATACTATACAACAAAAAGATATATACATATTGTCAACATCTTTTACAAGAATTATGATGGTCATTGAATGAAAAAAGATGCATGACCTATTTATTTATCTCAGAGTTAATAAACATATTGTTAGCATAGACAGAAACCAAACAAGAAAAGAGAAAGAACCATGGAGAAGAAGAAAAGGGGGTTAGGATTTCATTAGAGTTACAAAATGAAAAATGATAACAATAATACAAAGTATAAAAGGAAATATATATACCCAATAGCAAGATGACAAAACTACTCATAACTAATATATCTAATATTATTTAACACATATTACATTATTCCAATATAATTAAAACTAAATTGTTACAAACTAAAAAAATTGGTTTAGAAAAAAGAAGAAGAAGAAAACTAGAATCTGCTTGAAACAAGAGTTGACAAATCTATAACCAACAGCTGACTAAACTTGCTTGTGCATGATGCAGCTACACATAATTACAGCAACACAGGTTGGAAACCGGGTCGGCTAGAACATGGGCGTTCTGCCATCAACGTACTCCTCAATTCGATCGATTAGCCCTTGTCCCCTTTTAATTTTAATTCCTTCATCTTAGTACGTATCAACTTAAAGCCATTCTCATTTTGGCTCTTAACCACTTCTTACACTTGAAGAAGTCTTCAACACGTGCATGCAGCTCAACCCTAATTCAAAGTTAATTAAAAAGAAAGTATTAATGATAATTATGACACATTGCCAAGTTGGATTTAAAAAAAGAAGCAGCTTCTGCTACCAAGATGATTATTTAAGATATATATAAATGTGTGTGTGTGTGTGTTTCCATATGGTTCCTGTTTCTGTAATGTCTCGACAAGTTCGCTTTAGGTTAAAACATGGGATGGTGGTTTTCTTTTTCCTTTTTTTTTAAAAATATTACAACCAAGTTTCATTTTCCTAAGCAATATGCCCTCGTGAACATGTGAATTTGCGAAAAAGAAAACAAAGATAAATGAAGGTTAGATTTCAAGATGGGGTAAGTTTTGAGCTGGATCATAATAATTGAGCACGGCATATATGATCGAACATTATGTGAAAGAAAAGGAATAATGTTTTAAGTAAAAGAATGATGTCAAAGGGATCGATGGAAGCTGGCCTAACTTAAGCATTGTGGAAACTGCGTTGCGACTTTTAATTTTCACTTCCTTTTTTTTTTTTTTCTTCCTCTTTATGTCCTGAAGTGTTCCTGCACCAAACAGGAGTGTGATAATTCCTCTTTGACCTCTAATAGCATGCTCATTTGGTTTTCACACTAAATAATTTGGACAAAAATGTGTCTCTTGTAGCTTTTTGCCTAATATATATAGTTTGAGGTTTAAAAACTGTAAACCAAATATGCTACAAACATTTGAATGCAGATAGCCTACAGGTAACTAGAAAATGGGTCAAGAATTATCTAATCCAAATTATGTCAAAACACGAGTAGAATTAAGATCAACGAAATTAGGCAAATGTGTAGTTAACTTACATGCATGGAACTTAATTAAATTGCTAGGTGAATCACGTCTTTTGGTTATTCTTTTTACTCCCCTATACAAATAATTGATTAAGATACAATTGCAGCTAGATATACTGACTTTTCAATTAACCTAATTTATCCTAAGCAACTATTATTATGGAGGTAGTATATGACAAAGATTATTTTGAACAAACAACTGAATATAGCAAAATGTCACTTATTGATCCATAGATAAATAAGTAGCTTATACTATTTTATTGATTCTAGCAGTCCTCCTTGTTTTCTTAAAAATATCTGTCATTCTTTTTTATTGTACAGTAATGCTCTCAAACAGAATTACTCGAATTTCCTTATGCCTCAGTTTTGGCGTTGAGCAGAGTGTTGACCGTCGATAATCAAACCCATGTTCCAATCAACATGAGACATTTAGAGGAAGTGTCGTTAATACTCTAATTTGTGATAGAATTTAATATATCTAGAGTTTGTTGTTGACTCCTGATGGCCGAAGATATCCAATCATTGTCGCAAGAAGTTCAACAATTAACAAATTAAGCTCCTGGATTTTCTCAAAAATTAACTTTGCCTGGATTTCCAATCCAGCTCTGATTAAATTATTACAAATAGTACTAGTTATGATAGCGATTTATGTTCTCAATTGAAAGGAAAGATCATAACTCGCAATTGATGGTTGAAGTCTTGAATGTAAAATTCATTTGCAATCTACCTCGAATTAAATCATTACATATATTTATTGGCTACACTACTGCGTTTACGGTGGAAAGGAAGGATAGTACAACGCAATTAATGGTGAGTTATAAAGACTTAACTTTTTTCTTTTTGGTTACGGATTAAACTAATGCAAAACAATGAAAGCCAAACAGGCTCTAATGTAAATATTTACTCCTTATAATATATATCCTCATGCAGATTATTCAATAAGAGGGCAGGAGATGTTTGTCAAAATCTAACAAAATCATCATCGGTACTTTCCAATTTGATCATACCATTAGTATATGAATTAATCTTGTGTATCCCATGAGACAAGCGCATAACTCAGTCCCTCACCAATAAATGAGCAATCTTTGTAAGAACAACAACACATCTATGATGCTTGGTCTAAGAGTTAGTTGTAATCAAAATAATGACATGTAGTGAGTCACTTTCACACCACACTAAAACTCTTGTCCATCCTACATTAACTTTGAAAAAGAAAGCAAATAAAAAAATCCAATTGTCCAGCATAACGAAAGCAGTTCAATTTTTCTTCTAGTGTTTGATGGAGATATCCTTATAGACATTACTCCATTGTGAGACTAGTTTCCCTAACAATATTAAAAGTCATTTCAATAGTTATGTTCTATAAGATTTGAAACATAATCTTATTCAAACAAAAGTTCAAAGCAGGGTCCTTAAAACATGGCAAACTATCTCGTTTATTTGTTATAATTTTCAAAAATATTGACTCATTAAGTGAGTTGATTTTATCTCAAGGACCAATCCATTGGATTACAGGAGCTCGTTAACTCTTTTTCCTTTCTTTTGATAATTAAAAAAACACCAAATTCTTAAGGGAAATAGTAAGGGAATACAATGAAATGAGTCGAATATAATAAAAAAATGATCCAGAAACAGAAAACTAACATACATTTATTTCGACACAAAACATAAAAACAAAACACAACAGAAGAAACAGGAAATGAACAACACTGACATAGAGGCAATCAGAAGGCCAACAAAACACTCTTAGAACCACTGCCTGTCAGAAAAAGAGGCAGGGTGGCTGTGTATTTTGCAGCCACCGAATATTGAAAAAATAAAAGAGATACTGTACACATGTACAGTAATGTGATACACAGTTGTACCACCGAAATATGCACAGTAACTCTCCAAAATTATCTATAAATAGAGCCTTGAAGCAGACGGTTTTGGCATCCCGAACTGAGAAGCATTTCCTCAGTTGTAAAGGAAGAAGCAGTGTAGGCTTCTTGTAGTGAGAGAAAAATAGAGAGTGTGTGTAAGAAAATTCCAAGAGTGTAGTGTGAGTATACACTGGGGGGTTTTGGATATATTCTCTAGATCTCTGTAATACTACTAATTGTAGTAGAAGAGAGTCTCATTGGGGATACACTATATTGTAATTACTCTTTAAATATAGTGGAGTATTTTTCGGAGTTTGGCCCGTGGTTTTTCCCTCGAAATTACAGGAGGGTTTTCCACGTTAAAATATTGATGTGCAGTTCTCTTATCTATTTTGTTAGTGTGAATAGTAACGAGTACTATTCATAAATAGTGAAGTGAGGTCCCACTGTATAGTACTATTTACGCGAATAGTGACGTAGGCCCCACTATGAATTACTATTCACCGTACTCCATTTTCCGTCTCATCAATTTGGGCACACTTCCGCTTACATCCGTAAAGTGTTTATTACACTTGGGGTGTACCCGACTCTGATGATATCATAACACTGCCATCACCCCAGCTAATCAACATCCGACTTCTATGCATTTGCCAAGGCACAAATCACATCATTTTTCATCCACATCAGATAAACCTATTCATTTACCAAATTCCCATGGTCAACATGCCTCATCAAAAAAGTATTTTCTTTTTCACATTATGTGTGAGAGGTGTGAGACTCTAATGCCAATTTTTTTTTCCCAATATTGATATTCGAAATATACACGAATTAAGATCCAAATGAATTTTATTGATTAAGCTAAAAATGAAGAAAAAAACAGAAAAGAAATGAGAGGCTGTCAGAGAGATTGAAGAGCAACGGCTCCCACAATATAGAGACACTCAAAAAATGAGAAAAAGTACCACAAATGAAAGATACTTTATGTCAAGCTAATCATCTCGAGTTTTAGATGCGCTTGTAATGGTTTGCAACGACTGAAGACAATGGTTGAGTGCGAAAGTTATGTTCACATGACACCGACTGCAACACTTGCTGTGCTATGCACTTGATTCTCTGGACTTTGAAGTGTTGTGATTCCGTCTTCTTTCCTTTTACTTTATTCCAACTTTCCATGTTTACACTATATATATATATATATAAGTCTTGGTTTTTATTTTGATTAAAAAAAATATTTTTATTTAAAAATTGCCTTTTATTTTTTTTTCAGTATGATTGTGTAAATTTTATTTAGTGAAAGCAGAAATAGTAAACAAAATACAAAATCATTCTTTTTAGCTATAATTTTTAGTTTTTAGAAAATATTTTTCACAACGTAAAAAAAAGTATAAAAATAAATAAAACTTTTTAATATTATATCTAAATATAAATGTATTTTATATCCAAATATAAAGTAATTTTTATTTTTTCAAAAGATTTTTAAAAGATAATCCAAGCCCTCTTTTGGAAAGAAAAAGTAACCTACTGTTCCCATTACATCTTTAACATAATAATTATCAGAAGCTAAGTTCCTTAACTAATAATATAATATATATTAGAGGATAATATAACATAATTTATAGTAATAATGAGTTAAAACTTAAAATCAAATTCTCATCACCTTATAATATTTATGCAAATGTAAAACTTTAAGAATATTTATTTACGTGATTTTTTTTTTTTTTATTTCACGTGGTGATGGTGTTGTTCTTAATCATTTTGTCCTCATAGTGCACAATGCCGGAATGCACTACTTTACTTTTTCTACGGTCCATCACTGTTGACAGATTCTTCTATGGGATAAAAAAGCATGCAAAAAAAAGTCTATATAAGATTGAAATTTCTCTCGTTTTATTTTTCATGTAAGATTGATTTTTTTGGACAGATTTATACGAAAATTACTTTTAAATAAAGTATATCAACAACTAATTTCAGAAAAATAAGTTTTATGTTTGAAACGGTCGTTTAACTTTATTAAACCATTTTTATTGGAAAAATACTTGCCAGGCAAAAAAATTGTCAAAATTTTATTGTTTGAATTATGGGACAATATTTGATTTTCACATTATTTTTTTTTTTTATCATCCCACATTTTTCATCCAGCCACTAAAAGTTTGTCCTATTTGTGTCAACTGCTTTCGGCGAATTTTCTAACATGATTTTTCCGAGCTATCTAACAATAGCTACCAATTTGGGTGACAAAATCTTATTATTTATGCCTAAACATCTGTTAGCAGCATTTGGTATAGGCATATGCGCATACAAAAAGAAGAGGAACAAGGAAACGCTGCATCAATTTTCCAGTTCTTACAAAAGCAAGTTGGAACTGAAAAGGTTGGCTTAATTATATATCATAATTGAGGGGATCTGATCAATATCTGAATAAAAGAATTAGGCTTTGATTTTCAGTATACTGAGAAAAATTGTTTTGGACTTTTCTTGGTTATTTTATCTGATTTTTACAAAACGTATAATCCTTATTATGCAACACACACCATACACCACACATTTAAAAACAAATAAGATGAGAATCCTACCGAACCTCACCAATAGAAAAAGTATGAATGATTGATGTTTGTGATCAAAACTCCAGTGCTGGCACTGAATAATTATTTGTCTTCATATAATAATAATGCTGTGGTAGGTATATATAATCCACACGACGTGAAGGGCCACGTATATATTGTACACAAAAAACAGGCCAGTAATGCAATCTCAAATCAAATTTTTTATTTTTGACGATGGTTTCGAAGTACTACAAGTACAGCAATGAATGAGTTAAGTTTGTTAAACTCGAGTCCTTAATCGGAAGCCAATATAATCTGTTTGCTCAGAAATGTACCCTGACATTCGGACAATTGGAATCAAATTAATTGAAAGGCCAATAATTGAGCTAAGTATTCATAACAAAAAATAATGTTAGTTCTGAATAACAGATCAGTGGCCACCCAAGGTGGAAAATCATACTCATATGGAATGATGCTGCCATTAATTACGAAAATGAAAACTGTAAAATGTACAAAATTAGATAGTCAATTTTAGAAGTTGACAATGTATATACTTAATAAATTAGAAGTAAATGATTGTGTTATTAAATACTAAAAGCTTTGACTATGCCTTCCTTAAACCTAAAACTATGCCTGCAAATCTGTGTATTAACAATATTATATTGGGAATGGAGAGTGTCATGAAGGAGCAAGCCATGTGTGAAAAGCCTATTGTTACCACTGCAAAGCAATGTGGGGTAGTCAACACCTGATTAGAGTAGTCGGCAGAGGTTTAAACTGTACGCGAAATGATTAGTGTCCAAGTCTACACAAAAGGATAATAATTCACCTTATTAGCGTTACTAGGAAAATAATAATTTCACAGGAACCACGCGTTTCCTTCATGATTTGACATGAATCAATGGCAAAAGAATAGTAGATTATCCCATGATTAATGACAGATACTCAAGTAATATCATATGGATTTTACAGACTTATCATTATGTGGTGATTTAGAGTGTGTTCATGAGTTTTGAGGGAAAGAAAAAGAAAGTTATCAAAAGAAAATAAAGGGAAAGTGAATAAAGGATTTTAAAAGGTTTTAATCAACTTTATTCATAAATTTAAAATTGATAAAGGAAAGGGAATAGAGGACTTATAATGTATTCTTACAATTTTATCCTTTCTTAAGTTTAGTATAGTTAATATGTTTTATATTAGTATTGGCATAAATGGTATTTTAATATTTTAATAGGGATAATATAGTGAATTTAATAATAATCAGTTTAAAACCCTCAAATTGAGGGAACTACTAAATAGGAATTTTGGAGAGTTTTGAAGGATTAGCAAAAATCCTCAATCATCTTTCCCTCCTAAAAATAAAACTCATTAACATATTCAAATCCTCATAAATTTTTCTCTTCCCTCCATTTCCTTTCTAAACCAAACTCATGGATGCACCCTTAGTGGCTAACTAAGTTGGTTGAAACATGAGTTGGGTTGGTTTTAAACTAAAATAAAATGAGGTCATGCATAGTGGTTGACATGGATTAATTCAAGATCTGTTAAAATAATAATCAGACCATGAACCAAAGAAGCTTAGTGTAATTAATTATCTAATGACTTAATTAATGATGAGAAAAATTAATGAGATGCATCACCTGAAAAGTGAGGGCTTGTGTTGTAGACTTTTAAGCTACAAACAAGCAGTAACTCCCAAAGCAAGCATTGACTTAGTGATTTTTAATTAAATGTCTCACCGTCCGTGACCTTATACTCTAACTGCAGCTTTCTTTAGAAGGGAAAGTATACTATTAGTTGACATGGAATGCAACTACGTATCCGATATGTCGGGAAGCTTTTGATATAAATAGGCTAAGGCACCCCCTCTTAGAAACCACAGCAAAACAAAGCTAGCCAAAGCTCAAACAATTAATAGTGTTATCTCTGTATAACTCACTCTCCATTTCTTATCATAATGGCAGTCCCAGTGATTGATTTCTCAAAGCTGAATGGTGAAGATAGAGCCAAAACTATGGCACAGATCGCTAATGGGTGTGAAGAATGGGGGTTCTTCCAGGTACTTACATCATATACCTTCATAATGTGTGGTTTATGGCTCCTAAAATATTTTATGATATGATACCAGTTTACTTACACAACATGAAACACATTACTTTTCTTAGGTGTGGCTTTTTTGTTGTTGATGTTCTATTGTATATATATGCACGTATATATCACTGGTCATGCTTGGTTTTACAGTTGATCAACCATGGCATTCCTGAGGAACTCCTTGAGAGGGTGAAGAAGGTTTCCTCAGAGTTCTATAAGCTGGAAAGAGAGGAAAATTTCAAGAACTGTACAGCAGTGAAGCTAATGAACGAGTTGGTTGAGAAGAAGAGCAGTGAGAAGTCGGAGCATGTGGACTGGGAGGATGTAATCACTCTCCTGGATGATAATCAATGGCCAGAAAGAACAACAGGTTTCAGGTATGAAGCAAACCAATGATGGTAGACCTCTTTTTTTTACATCTCTAGAATCATGTATAAATAAGCGGAGATTTAAGTTATACAACTAATGAATCTAGCGAAAGGAACAGTAGTGATTATCTTATCATACTCACTGTATTCACCTATCTATAGTTCAATACCCATATGTCCAAGGAAGTGTCTAAAAACCTATGTACAAATAGTATTTTCCCCAATGAATATTTTTTCATACTACTAAAAAGGCCTGTCATCATCCCGTGAAATGTTCTATTTTACATAAGGAAGAATTCCCCCTATATATCATTCCATGCACACTCTATTCTATTATACCTGCTCTCTTTCACAACAAATTCATGATCACATTAGTAGCGTTTCAACATGATGAATGCATAACTGACTTCTCACTTGGATGACAGGGAAACCATGGCAGAATACCGGTCCGAGTTAAGGAAACTGGCAGAGAAGGTGATGGAAGTGATGGATGAGAATCTGGGGTTACCAAAAGGATACATCAAGAAGGCATTCAATGATGGAGAAGGAGATAATGCCTTCTTTGGCACCAAAGTCAGCCACTACCCTCCCTGTCCCAATCCAGAGCTAGTGAATGGCCTGAGAGCTCACACTGATGCAGGAGGTGTCATCCTACTTTTCCAAGATGACAAGGTTGGTGGCCTTCAAATGCTCAAAGATGGGCAGTGGATAGATGTCCAACCTTTGCCAAATGCCATTGTCATCAACACTGGTGATCAGATTGAGGTACTTAGCAATGGCAAGTACAAGAGTTGCTGGCACAGGGTTCTGGTCTCTACACAAGGAAACAGGAGATCAATTGCTTCCTTCTACAACCCATCATTCAAGGCCACCATATGTCCTGCACCACAACTGGTACAAAAAGAAAACCAAGAAGTGGGAGATGCTTATCCTAAATTCGTTTTTGGTGACTACATGTCTGTTTATGCTGAGCAGAAGTTTCTCCCCAAGGAACCAAGGTTTCGAGCTGTAAGGGCCATGTGAGAATTGCACCTTCGCTTTCATATAGAAAATACATTAGCTGCTACCCTACCCCTTCTTTTTTTCTTTTTCTTTGTTTATGGGTCTTGCTACTACAAGACATGTTTGATAACAAGGAATACCACTTGCCTCCATTTCTCTTTATATTTCTCAAGAATGAAAAACCATTGTGGGTATTATTAGTGTTCCTTGTTTATGGCTTTTAGAATATTGCTTTGTCTTTCAATATCATGGTCGGAGCTAATATGCATCCGTCTGGCTTGAATTGTACAATGGTACTATTACATAAATTCTAAAGTTGTCTGCAATAAATCTCTTTTCCCCTCGTATTGTTGCCATCCTCATGGTTTGAGTTATCATCCACATGAAGTAGAATATATACTATCTCCTAAATCTTGTAAAGTTTTCTGTTTAAGTTTCCTCCTCTTTAAGATCATAACCCCAAAGAGTTACATACTTACCTTCTTTTTCAACACAACCAAGAACTTGAAACTTAAGGACTAAGAGCTGCCACTTACTGTCAGCAATGTGATGGAAATGAAAAAAATATACCACTTTCCCTTTCTTTTGGTGAAGAAATTTTTGATAAGTTATACTCTCTTCTGCTTCTTAAGTAGACAAATAGAAATATTACGAGTCACCAAATAGCCACAGGTTTAAATCTTATGATCCCTATAATAACATGATAAACACGTGAGTAGAGTTTGTAAGAATCCAGTCAGCTGTCAGAAACTCAGACAGATTTTCTTCTTCCTAGGACATTGTTGCATGAAAATATAGCTGTAACTAGCAGAATTATTATTTGCCAGAAAGGGTAAGCTGAAAAAGAGAGAGAAAAGATCTAGAGACCTGAGAGAATGTGAATTGGAGTCGAGAAGGTGTCTATAATATTACGTCTCTGTGTGATTTATATGTCAGAGAGACTGTGTGTAGCCATGAGTACAACTATCTCAGTTACAGTTACTACAAAAAGTCTGACAGCTACTATCTCAACACAGTACATAAACAGAAAAGGAATTCCGCGGTCTGACACAATGATAAGCTTTCAAACGCATCATTGAGCTGCTTCTAAGATAAACAATTTACAGCTTCAAGTACTGTCAAAATACAACAGCATCTTGCCAAAATCACAGTGTGGGAAAACCATAAGTAAACCTTATATCCTCATTGAAAGCCAATGAAAGAAAATGGTATTGTCCACTATATCTAAGTTCTGTAATTTCAAAGTATATTCTGTACCTTAATTACACAAGGCAAGTCTTCATGGGAGAATAACACAACTATTCTTACACTTTCACATAATCCCATGCTTTATAAGGCCTTTTGATCAAGTCTCTCATTCCAATTTAGGCAGCGAATCAAGCTATGAAACCAATCACCAGTTTGGTCAAACTTGTTAACAGTTGGAAGTGGATGCTGACTCATAGATATTCTCACAGAATCTCCTCTGGAAAGTTGTTGCCTTCTCTTCCCATCAAATGAAACCCAGGCGTTGCTTCTTGCATCTTCTGGAATCTGTTATCAATAAACCCTAAGTAACTCATATCTTAATTGGAAAAAAAAAAATCCTAAAATTATTAAATGATTAATTAACCTCTGACTTCCATATCACATAAAAGAACAAATCCCAAAATCATGTGATTATCATGTGATCTTTGGTGTTGACCATGTGGCTTTTTCCAACACATTCCTGAGAGACTACTTAGCATAGCTAAAGAACTGAAAGCATTTTTTAAGTATAGAAAGTCGCTGCATGAGCTATAAATGATAAAACATACAATTTTGGTATGATAGTTTTAACACATGGAGAATGATTCACTTCACCTTTAATTCAAGCCGAGCAGAATCTGGAAGTATAACTGGTCTAAATGAGAGTGAATGTGGACAGATTGGGGTAAATAGCATGCAGGGAACATTTGGATGGACCTGCAGTTTTCATTTATCAACAGATAAAAATGTCAATGAAAGCATGATTAATTCAGGTCAATTTCATGCTCATACTGTACAGATAAGGAAGATGTATACAAGCAGTTGAATGTAAGAAAACATATAAAAGGAAATTATACAAGGTGACTTCTACGAGATTTCTATGCTAATTTAAACTTTGTACAGCAGTTCCCTGGATACCGGCTTGTATTCCCATCTGCATTCCAAACCAAGAGTTTACTGTCCAATATTTTCAAAGTCTCTTCTGCAGATGTTCACTATTTCACTTTTCACATGATGGAAGCTAAAATTACAATAGGAAGCACAAAATGAGTACATTTTCTTAAAGGGATAAAATAATGTAAAAGCAGATGATGTGCAAACTCTCTCTGGGCAAGGAAGGAAGGAAGAAAAGGATCACCGCATTTTAAATAAGTTTTGTATTTCACAAAATTGGGCCAAGGGAAAGAGTGGAAAGAACTATGTTCAGGCACAGTTATCTGCAAACCATTCAGCACTGTCACAACCACCAACAATTGCAAACTACTTTGGAAGATTGATGACTACAATTTAAACAATATCACTAGTTTCGGCCTCCTTAGAACATAGTAAGAATGTCGTCCAGCTATCTAAAGCTGCAGTAAGAGTAGGAAGACACCTCAACACAATGTTCAGCATCTAACACTGTAGAAACACGAGGTGAGAAAAGCTTTAAGATTATGATCATTGTTTATCAAAGTATTCCAAGGCAACGAAGTCAAGCCAATTCATAGTAACGAATAGAACTCAAACCATGCTCCTAAAGAATCCAACCCTTGCACAAGCTTACCATAGAACCTCCAGCAGCTGTAGAATAAGCAGTGCTACCAGTAGGGGTGGCCACAATGACTCCATCACCTTGTACCTGAGAAACAGGACAAATGTAGAAGGCACGAAACAGCTTTATATGGTTTTCAGAGACGGAAATTTACAATAGTGACAAATCTCAACCTAGGATATAAAGGACATATATAAAATTTGGAGAGCAAATAACAAATACATAATAAAACTCACCTTGGTTATAAGTCTGTTATGTTCATAACATTCAATCTTTGAAAGGTATGGATTAGAACCCCGATCAACAACCACCTCATTGAGAATATCAAATACTTTTCCTGGCACTGCTTTACCCTTACGAAAAATTTCACACCGGAGGCGCATTCTGAGAGTGATGTATACACCATCTCGTGTATTATTTCCATGGATGACTTGTCGTAAGTCCTGTTTGTAGTCTTCAAACTAGAACAGAAAACAGAAGGGAAGTCAAACACATGGCCAAAGAGATACCCACATTATGGTGAAATAAATCATTTATTTGAAAAAGCTTACACTATGAGAAGTGAGAAAGCCAAGGGAACCAAGGTTAAATGACACAACAGGGGGAACAGCACCTCCAAATAGATTTGAAGCATGCAGTATAACACCATCTCCTCCCAAACATGCCACAAAATCTACTTTCTCATGTAGATCACTGAATCAAAGGCATTAGATAAGTTAAGCAACCATTTAATGAAGCACAGCTTACATATAAGTAAAAAGAAAAGTGACGTTACTGCATATAAACTTGCAAACTCCAGTACCTAGTATCTTGAATGTAGAAGGTCTGAACAAATCCAAACCCAGAAATTTTAGCAAATATATCATGCACATCAGGTTCCACAAAAACGTTCATTTTCTCTTGGTAATACAGAAAAGAAACAACCTGCAGATCAGATACAGAAAGTCCAGTGTGAACAAATTTAGTCAAACTAATTACAAAAAACTAGCATCAATACTCATATAGTTTCATAAATTAAAATTACATTTCTAGTTCTTTTACTCTATTGACAAAACTATATATTGCTGCAGATAAATAAAACAAAAGGTAGTCATATAATCCTTAATTGTTGGATATCAATATCCATATCGTGTTAAGATAAGAAATATGCTTGAATTAATTTATTTTTCATTTAAAAAATATTCTATCAAAGGTTCTATTTAAGATATTTTTGTTAAAAACTTTACTAAAAGGAAAAACTAACCACTTCAAATAAGCACTAGATATTTATGAAGTTAAAAACTCATAGTTATGGATATAGAAATTCAAATAATCCGTGCAACACATGGAAAACAAACTAGTATTATCCAGACTAAGTTCAGCAAATTAAATATTTCTACATGAAAGGGTGTAATTAAGCTGAGTTGAACCAAACATTAGCAAGTTCAAACTTGAAATATTTAACATACAATTTATTCAGGTTTGTCTCATTTAATGTATTGGCCCCATATAAATAAGCTTGAGCATAAAGTTGAAATGAAATTGTGTATAAATATAAGTTTAATCAAGCTTAAATTTAGAACCTATATATAAAAGAGCATATGCATGTATATAATTAATTGCGAATGACATGTATAATATATACACAATTGAAATTAATATTTAATGTATAAAACAATACTATAACATATATAATATAAATACATGTGCTTTACTATGTTTCTTATAAATTAACAAGCCAAGCATGGCAGTGAAATTTTCATGCTTTGTTTTGTTAAATGGGCTTACATATTTATCTAAAGATTGAGAACGATTTGTTAATTAGATGAGACGAATGAAGACTGAATATCTCACAAAAAGCTGAACTCAAATATACAGCTACAACCATAGTTTTTCACCTTAAAGCAGTGATGGATATATTAGGTTTATTAAATCTACAATTTCAAAGTACAGGCATACAAAATGGAAACAATCTCAATGCACTGCAAATTTGATGCTACATCTTTTGAAAATAAAGTATTCCTATTGAGTGCCTTTGTAGAGCAAGTGGCAGCTACCTTGAACCCTGACCTCAATGCTTCTTCCCTCCCCACAACATGACTTTCCATGCCAAAACACAAATTTATTCCTTAATTTCAATGTTAGAAACTATGATGTCTACACCATTGACAGCCAAAAGACCTACGATGCTTTAAAAAAAAAAAAAGCTACTACCTCTTTAGCTTCTTCCATGAGTTGCTCCCCTGGCTTTTTCAGCAATAACACAGTTTTTGGTGAAGATTTCCACATAAGCATCTGCTGCTGGGTGCTGGGATGAGTGAAGGCTAAAGAAGATTCAGTCACCTTTTCTCTGGCACAAGAAATTCCATCAGTTCGTACTAAGAACATCTCAGCTTTCTTTCTTGATTGCACCCTTACAACTCCCGTTGAGGATGCACACATGTCTCCTTCAATGAGTTCCAAGTCTTCATCATGTAAGGTTAACCCAGCCTTACAGTCATCATTTCCAACCTTTTGAGAATTAGTTGTGATATTATCAATGCCATTGTTCACAATGGTAGAGACATTGGCATTAATCATGTACTGCATTTCCCCTTCACTAAACCCATTAACTGTTGTCCCAACAGAACTGGAAGGATTCCTATTCACTGACTTCCCATTGCCACCAACTGTAATATGGGGCTCCCCAGATGGATGATCCACATGAGCTAACCCATTTGAAATTTCAGGACCCACAATTTTAGGTACAGGATTATCTCCATTGTTGATAATCGCTCCCTGCCACAGTCTTTTAGTATGCATGTTCCTTGAATCTGCCAAGCATTCCAACCTTTTGAGCTGATAATTAAAATAGACAGGCCTTGAGATCTTCCTATTTCCCAAAAATTTGGACATCTCTTTCTTGGAAAAGATATCACGAGGAGGGACTTGAGCTTCTAAAGGGATAGTTTTGCTGGATAAACTTCCCCCATTACCAGCAGTCACTTGTGATGAAGTACTATCATCAGGAGTAGCTCCACTTAAGGGCCCATTACTTTGAGTTTTGTCATTTTCCTTCTTTGAAAATGTACTTCTTTTAAATGTTCCAACAGAACAATGTGTTGCACCCAAGCTCTCTTGCAACAAACTGTTATCCTTTTCCAGGCAGGATATCTCAGCAGTCATTGAAGAGTCCTGTAGTTTCCCAGATTCATTTGTACAATCTGATGACATATCATTGGAAGTAACTGCTACAGTAGTAACAAACCGTGATGCAAAGGGAGTCATGTACTGCCTCCATCTAGAGACCACGGCAGATGTTCTCCAAACTCCTTCCTTACTGTGGAGATAAATTGGCCTTTTGCTGCAATCTGAAACATAAGATGCAATCCTCTCAACCTGTTCCATTGTAGGTGCTGTCCTAGCTTGAACAGGGATTTTGACCAATTCAATTTTTCCAGATGAAATAGCATCATTCACAGCTTCTTGATAGAAGTTATCTTTTACAGTCTCTTCTCTGAGATCTATAACGGTTTTATATCCTTTATCCAGTAACCACTTTAGGCCTTCTTCAGTTACCTGCCCGCCTATCCAAAAGGCTGCTTCAGAGTCTTTGTATTCGGTGTACCCTTTGGGTGATAAATATACAGGACTCCAATTTGCAAATAGTTCAGGATATGGATAATCCTCCCCGCGAGGAAAACCAGAATCATAGCATAGATTCTTCAGTCTCTGAAGTTTCCTCCAAACATCCAAGCTCCGATCATCATCAGGAACTAAATAGTTCTCAAGAGCAACATGCAAGCTCTCGCAACACCTTTTCATCTCACTCCTAAAAATGGCAAGCGGGGGAAGTGCGTCCTCCATCGCGCTAACCTCTGCAGCACGAAAAGGAGTCATAACCGGAGACCTTCCAGAAAGAATATCCTCCCTCCCACCGTTCACAAGGGCCACCATACATCCAAGGACAGAAACAATTTTATCTTCTAGGACCGGCTTCTCATCCAGTGGAACCTCATACGAGACCCTACACTCCCCAGTGAACGGGTTACATAAAGCATTCATCAATGCAGAATGAAGCCTTTCATAATTCCTAAAGATCCTACAATATGCCTCCACTTCGGCAATATCACCTGGAACTGGACCTATCCAAGGCAACTGTGATGGATCATTGGATTGGATGGTATTCAAACTCTAAAAATAAAAGCATAAAAAAAAAATTAAAAAATAATAATAATGATTGAAAGAAAAATTGAATACAATAACACAAATTTGTGAACTAATGGAAACACCAAGAGTTTCAGTTTCTCGAAGCTAGAATGAGAACCTAAAAGGTTGGAACTTGAAAATTAAAGAGATCACGAATTCAGCTAAGAAAATTTTAGTTAGTTAAGGAAATTGATACCTGAGTATCCAATCCGAAATTTAAGGAAACGGGCTTGGAAAATTGGGCGGTGACGAGGAACCTGAGGTTTCTGGGGAGACGACTACCCTGTCCCTTTCTCTGGAATTGGAAGGCGAAAGGGAAGGTTTTGGTGGCATTGGGGAAGGAGGACAGTGGAGGTTTGAGGGAACAGCGATGTGAAGGGGAGAATGCTCCGGTGGTCGGATTCATAAGGACGGAGAAAGCGAGGTGGTGGCACGTGCAGAGACATGCCACCATGGGACTGGGACTGGGACTGGGACTGAGTTCAGTTCACCACCCAATAGGATGTTGTTTTAGAGTTTTCATCGGAAATGTTTTCTGTTGTTTGGGTATAAGTTACTGTTGTTTGGTTTCGTGGGAGTGGTGGCGGTGGCGACAACATGCTTTGCTTTCTGATTTTTGTCTCATCAACTGGATTGCTTTGATTTTGATGCACGTTGCCCCTCATGCTCCTCCTTGATGTTGATGTGATGGGAAATGTTGTTAGCTTGTAACTACGTGCCTCCGGCTGGTTTTTCTTTCCCTTTTGTGTGTCCATTCACTATTATCATTGGCCTTCTACCAAAAGATATTATCATTGGATAAAGATGCCAAGTGTCCCGTGTGAATCTGGTTATGGAGAAAGTGAGATTTTGGTTTTTCTTGAATACAGAAGTAGGTGCGCTTTTTTTTGCGAGGATCATTGTAAATGCGACCCAGAGGCACTGCTTTCACCTAAATTAAGACAAATTACTAAAATTAATGTTGAAAAAACTTTGTATCCACAATGTTAAAACTTATTAGCACTATGCTGTAGAAGTGGAAAGTTTTACAACTTAAGTTCAACTAGGTGTGAACTTGTTTTGGCATGTATAGAATTGATTCTATCATAATTGATTTGGTTGAAATTAATTTTAAAATAAAATTATTTATATTTAATAATTTCTCAAGAAGTGATTTTGAAAGAAAACAAAAAAATTTTACTTCTCATTCAATTTTAGAAGTAAAAATGGATTTGAAGCAAAACACACTTTCAAGGCACATTTGTTTCCCAGAATTAATTTCACTCCTATCTTCATCCACTTATAATTGTATCTCGATAATGGTACATTGGTATATTTAAAAATGAAAGTATCTGAACATAGTGTCCAAATACTTTAATGTTTCAATGTACCAAAGTTTTATTGATTTCCAAGAAGACAAATATAAGTGGAATGATGGAGATGGAGCATGTATAGACGGGAAGCCAAACACACTAGATTACTGGCTACGGCAGCATACCTTCTATGCTCATCGCCCATTCTAGATGAATCACGTTTTTCTGACTTACCATCGAAATTGCATGGGCAGTACAGAAGCACATTTTGTAGATGAAGCGTAGAGGCCAGAACACAATTTATCACTAGCACTAATAGCAGTTATCCATTAACAAATCTGTATTCATCTGCATCTAATCCGAGTGGATGGAAGTAAAGGACAAAAACAAGAATGGTTAAATACATAAACATGCACAACCTCAATGGAAAAAGCAGTCAGATTTAACCTTGATCAAGTGAAAAAACGACGTGATTGATATGAACAGTAGACAACAATAAGAAACAGAATGATATTTTTAATTAAACAGTAGACGTGATTGATATTAACTAGACAAGTTGAAGATGACTCTGCATACTATTTTTAATTTTACCAACTGTCCTGACAAAATTATTGATTCAACAAGTTACAACGAAATGAATTGCAGCTGAACCTGGTACTTCAAACTTTTCATTGAATTCATTCTGGGATGAAACAGAAAGGACTTGAAAGGACGGGGGAGTGTAGGGATGCTCTAAATAATTTAGTGAAAAAAGGGCAAAATTGCTAAGTTGTATTCACTTCGCCAGCTGCAGCCTTAATTTTTGTTCGCAGGAATATCCTAAGCTACTGAACTAGTATTTAGAAATCCTGCTCATCACTGGGTTAGGAATGCAAGTACCCGGGATGAATTCTTCAAAATCCAATTTTACACAAACAAGTAAACGATGGGTCCTAATCTGATCTCATAATACATAATTTCACTAGCTTTTTCCTTTTTCTTTTTTGTGGTTGCAGCAGAAAACCTGAGCCTGCTGTATTTGTTATGCTGACATTCTAATATCTAATTGTCGTAAGCAAATCCTTCTGGCATGTTACAAAAAGCCTGCATTGTTTTGCTCACCACGTCAAGAAGCTGCAAGTATTCATCAGCACCATCAACTAGGCACTGCAATTCCACAAGAAATTAGTAAGAATTGTACCCATTACACAGCAGCGGCATATGCATTTAGTAAACTTTTGAAGCCCTTAAAAACATAACAGAAAAAATAATTGTGTTCATATCATATCCAGGAAGTGGAAAAGCAAAGGTAGAACATTAAAAAGAAAGGTGAGGGTTTAGTGTATGTTAGTTAATTCCAAGGGTCATAAGTAAACTTATCTGCTTCGCCCAGCTTCTTGCATATTCTAGCCTTCTGTTCATCTGATATGTCATCTTCAACAATGCCCTCGAATAACTGAAGGACTCAAATCAGTTCCAAAAAAAAAAAAAGAATTAACTGCCTAAGCAAAGTTACTCACAAAATATTTCCCTATGAAACTGGGAAAAACAAGACCTGGGTTAGCATCTGAGAGGCTGGATATCCCTCAGCAATGAAATTGTTCACTTCCTTGTTGGCTAAATCAAAATTACCACTTTTGCATGCTTTAAGAAGTGCCTCCACCACCTCTGCTGGCACAACCTGATATATTTTAAAAAGTCAGGACAGGTAAAGAGGGTGAAAAGTGTGTAGAAATTATAGAAAGTGTCCCTGTCAAAAATTACCAGAAATGTCACAAATAAAACAACTGTTACATTGAAAATCAGTTAGTCTCGCAAAAAAGTAGAACACAACAAGGACAATAGATATCACAGGAAACAACTTAAAGCAATAGATGTAGACATCCAATGTTTTTGGCATATGAACTGCAATTTCGTGATGTTTTACATCAAGCCACAACACTATTTGGACCTGTAGTAAAGAACTTTTTATCCATGTAATAAACAAAGTCAGAAATAAAATTATTTATGAAGAGGAAAAAACCAAAACTCTAACTCAAATCCCATGCCCTTCAGCAAATAATTATGTCAATCATTGAGTAGTAATGTGCGCAATCAAACACACATACACGAAACAAAATAATGCATATAGACAACTTCGAAATTCATATATAAATATTAGAAAAAACAGAAACAGAACAAACCAACAGAAATTAATGCAACAACATACCCCAGATACAGAAATCAGGCCCTCTGAAGAAACAGAAGACCCAAATAAGCGAGCAGCTGACTGCAAAGTTAATAACAAATTATTTAACATAATAAATAGATGCTATTTGAAAAGCTTGGTGATGAATGTTGTTGAAGAAGATAGAAGAAGAAAATGGAAGAAATATAACTTCCATGTTTGAAGACAAACCAAGTTAAAAGGGAAATGTCTCTTACCTGCAAGTACGTGATAGCTCGACGAAGATCTCCTTGAGAAATAGAACTCAGGGTTGAAAGAGCCTATGGAAGCAAAGTTAGACAAAATATTTTGTTATGATTTCAACAAAACCTCCATAGACAAAGGACTGAAACCATTTAGAATACCACTAATGGTTTATAAGCACAAAGGTTCCTACATTTGCATCAAGATTGAGTCCTTCTTCATTGCAAATGTACGATATTCAGTTGCTCATCATCTCTTCGGACAATGGCTTGAACCTGAATTTCGCACACCTTGAAGCAAGTGGTTCTATAATCCTACAAAAAATTATGGCTTTATAACTTACAGAATCAATGGATCACCTATTCTATATAAAGCATTAACATAAACAAAAGACAAAATTAATATTTTAGCTTTATCATTATTTCTGCAGACTTGACATGACACACGGACGAAAATCATTAGTACTTAGATTGGGACTTGACTTTATACCCATGAAAAACATTGGAGATACAGCAAAGTGGATTTATACCCATCAAAAACATTGGAGACACAGCAAAGTAGATTTAAATTATGTTTATCATGGCCACAATAATTCCCCTTGGTTCCTTATTGATGTTAGATAAAAAATGCTGACAAGATTAATAGGTAAATGGTAACATGGAAGACAAGGTACCTGCTAATGTAATTGCATATAAAAAAGAATCGTGTAACTTTAGAGTAAGTTTCCATGGTACGCCTCAGGGCATTCTGTTCAGCAAATTAAAGATAATGTGAAACATAACACTCTGGAGACAAGCAAAGTCAGGAATGAAAAAAAACAGTAGACATGCCTGAGCATCTTCAGTCATAGAATCTGCCTCGTCCAGAACAATAATCTTAAATGGTGGACATGGATAACCACTGAAACATCAAAACACCAAAAGGGTTAATTAGAAAGACACACACATCCCATAGACAAAATAAGGGGCAAAGGAACAAAGCACCCTCAAGAGCAAGCAGAAAATTATAGTTAATAAACATAAACATACTTCTTACGCTGATTGGTACCGACAGCCACAGCAGCAAAATCTTTGATCTTAGTGCAAACAACATTAATCCCACAGTCATCACTAGCATTGAGCTCCAGCACCCTAGACTTGTATAGCTCAGGCCTATTTATGTAATAACATGGTTGTCACAAATTAAATAAAGACACTACTACCACCTATGAATACCAACTACCAAGTCAGGGAACAAACAGAACTGAAACCTAACAAGCCAGAAAAACCCTAAGCAATAAAACCGAACAGAGACAGATAATATTAAGCAGTTCGAGGTAAAAGAGCTGAAATTAGGGGGAGCAAAGGGATACCCGAAAAGCTGATGGGCAATTGCAAGAGCGGTAGTGGTTTTCCCAATGCCAGGGGGACCATAGAAGAGCATGTGGGGGCACTGTGATGCAAAAAAAGAAAAAAATTGAAGGAGCAATTGAGTGGATGAGAAAATTGGGGAAAAAGGAATGAGGAAGGGGAATTACGCTTCCAGTTTCAAGGGTGTTAGTGAGGACGCGAACAACTTCATCTTGGTGAGCTATGTCCTTCACTTGCTTTGGTCGGCTGATACAGAATTGCAGCCACATATGAAAATGAAAAGATTGTCAGTAAAACAGATCAAAGATTAGCGCTGCCAAGAAAACCAAAAACAAAATTGCGAAAATAAAGAAGTGAGAAAGTGGATACTATTTCTCGACCCATGCTGAGAGCTCTGCAGGATTGGCGCCATATTTCACTATTCACTTCACACCCACCCTCCCCTCCCTTACCCTCGACATTCTGCTTTAAAGTATAACCTCTGCAAAATTCAAAAGTTGGAATAATCTTAAAGAAAATAGCAATGAAGCTATTTTGCACTTTAACACAAAAAGTTTGATATACAAAGAAAAGTTTCCAACTGAAGACATGATACATATGCCAATCATTTGTATCACAACTGATATGCACTTGTAGTTGCTGGCTGCTATTAGTAATGTACAAGAGAAGCACTTTATAACCCAACAAGCCGTAAAACCATCTCATACTATTAAGTATATGGTAACACCATATTAAAGCAACATTAGGAAACCACCTAGCAATCTACTTCGCAAAAAAATAATAAATAATGTCTAGTTAAAAAGATAGTGTGGTTCTGATTGTATAGAGCCAAGGGACCTGAAACAAAAGTCCCTTTGACAGGCGCAGGGATATGCACTGGAGTCCCCCAATTACAAGCTTATCATACTGAACAAAAAACAAAAAGTTTAGGCTGAATTAATTTATATTAAATACCCACATATTCTAAATAACGATAAGGCTTTTCATTTGGTTCAATGATAACAATGTCATGGTTATGAGTCTTCATACAGACAATGGAATTTCTTGACTGCTATTGATACAGCTATGTCTCCAATCAGACAAGCGAGACCACTATTGATAAAAATATATCAATCGCACAAGACAAGAACACTTAGAACCAAGACCAACACAATTTTAGCAACAAACCCAGAAACAGCGCACAGAAAGCGGGGAAAAAAATAGCGAGATGAAAACCCAGACAAAAAGAGCCAGAGAGTCTGAGAAAAAATAAAAAAGAGATGTTAGAACACAACCACTCACCAAGAAAAGAACCCACCCACATTCTGAGAAGAACAAACACGGAACACGGCAAACAGGGAACTGCCGAAGACCACCGACGACAGCACAAAACGCGACGCCAACAAAGCACAGCCCGAGAAAGGGGTTCGACAGAGATAGGCGCCGAGAGTGAGCGATTGTGGGCTGATAGCTTTGGGGTTGCAGGGTTAGGATCCAGGGATGAAGTGAGGGAGGAGAGTGGAGTGGAGTGGAGGAGTTTCGATAGGGAGGAGGGAAACAAAATTTTGGAGGGGCACAATTTTCATTTTTCCAACTCAACTATTGTGGACTGAAAGATTTAAATATATCTACAATTAAATTATATAATAAATACACGTTATATATTTTATTATCATTAAATTTAATAAATAAATAAAAATCACATATCATACTTAAAGATAATAAGGTGTGTGATGTGTATTATTGTTCAATTTAATTGCACATCAAATATTATTCAAATTTTTAATAGTGCTCTACGGTGTCTACGTTTCACCTCCGGCTGTTTTTCTTTCTTTTTTGCGTGTCCATTCACTATTATCTTTGGACTTCTACCAAAAAAGTTTATCATTGGATTGGATAAAGATGTCTAGTGTCCTCCCCCTGAATGGATCTGGTTATAAAGAAAGTGAGTTTTTGTTTTTTCTTGAATACAGAGGTAATGCTTTCACTTAAATTAAGACAAAGTACTAAAATAAATGGTAAAATGAGGTAATGCTTTCACTTAAATGAGTTTTTGTATCGACAATGTTAAAACTTATTAGCACTGCGATGTAGAAGTAGAAAGTTTTACAACTTAAGTGCGACTAGGTGGGAACTTCATTGTGCATGTTTAGAGTTGATTTTATTGAAATTAATTTTAAATCTTAAAGAAAACAAGAAATGTTTTCTTCTCTCATAATCGATTCTAGAAGTAAAAATGAATTTTGAAGCAAGACACTTACTTCCAAGACACATTTGTTCTCCAAAATTAATTTTACTATTAATTTCATCCACTTGTATCTATATCTGGACATTACTACATTTGTATATTGAAAAATCAAAGTATCTAAACTTATTGTGTCCAAATACTTTAATTTTTTAATGTATCAAAGTTTTGTTCATTCCCAGCTAGCTAGACAAATATAAGTGAAAAGAGGGAGTGTGTAAACGTGAAGCCAAACACACTAGACTACTGGTTACGGCAACATACCTAAAATGCTCATCGCCCATTCTAGATGAGTCACGTTTTTCTGACTTACCATCGAAATTGCATGGGCAGTACAGAAGCACATTTTGTAGACGAAGCGTAGAGGCCAGAACACAATTTATCACTATCACTAATAGCAGTTATCCATTAACAAATCTGTCTATATTTCGAAACACTGCGAAAATTAATTACAAAAATGGTAGCAATCAGTAGGAAGCAAATTGATTTGGGGTAAAGGATTGGGGGAAAATTATTTATTGAAAAAAAAAAAACATAAAACTCTCAGACACATTCTGCTACGTAAACGTCCTAGCTGATATCATGTTAGCTCGACAGTTCAAGACCCGGGATAGATGTTGGCTGAAGATTTGATTTAGTGGGAAGACCTGAAGACTGCTTTTGGGACTTGGGCTTTTCTTCACCCAGCAAGGAGGTTAGCTTCTCAGAACCAGAATGCACTCCTTCCAAATCAAGTTCTGGTTTCTTCTTTATCTTCTTCTTTTTTAAAGCACCATCTGCAACCCTGGCATCATCCAGGGAACTGCTAGAACCTCCCTTTGCTTTTTCTTGTTTTAAACCATTCATAGAAGGACTGGGAACCCGTACACCTGTGCTTGTACTAGAAACCGGCTTGTTCGTGGAAGGAAGAGCATGACTGCTTGACTCTGAAGCTAATCTCTCTCGCATGTTCTGCTGTGCACCGATTGAACTAGCATCAAGTCGAACATTCTCCTCTTGCTTAGGTGTCAACTTTTTCCTCTTGATTTTTTCTTGATCCTAACAATTCACAAATAAACCCATGAGAAAAAAATCAATTAGAAACAGGCATTGTGCTGAGTGCTGACAAATAGCCATTATGCCAATGCCAAGACAAATTCAAATTATTTGAATCTCGAAGAATTAAAAGGTTTTTCAACACAAACTTAGGTCATTCACTGTTTTCCATAACTTTTGGGCAGAAAGAAATTATATAAATAAAACTTGGCTAAAATAAATTTTTGGTGAAAAATAAGCAAATTTTAGTTTTGGTTCCTAAATAATAATAAGAATAATAAAATTCTTTGAATTCAGTCCAAACATTTCTAAAACTGCTTGGTTTTAGTCCATGACATGATAGTTGCCTATGTTAAATGATGAATTCGCTACCGGAGAGTAAAGTCATTCAAACCTACATGACAGTCAACAATCATGTGACAAAACCTAACAGTTTTAGAAATGTTTGGATCAAAACCAAAGGGAAAAAAAAAATCTCAGACCAAAAACACATGTAAACCATAAAATTTCTATTAAAAATAATAAGACTAGTCCCTTAGTCATGCTGTGTTGCATTGCAGAACAACGAACTTTTAACATTGAAGAGACACTAGAAAAAATGCGGCACTTTGGTGGCTTCATGGATACCGGGAGAAGCATGATCATCCGAGCAACCTCATTTTGGAAGCCCAGACAGCTTTAGCTGTGAGAATTAATATCAGTATTCATGTTTACAAAGGAATATGCCAGCACAGATAACATTCATGAAGCTCTTTCCTGAATGTGCTTCCGAATTTAGAAAGAGGATGATATTTGAAAATTGCTTTGCTAATATTAAAAATCATTATTCACTACAGAGAACATACCTTATGTCTACTGCTGTGCAGTGCTCTGCGCCTCTCTTTTGCCCTGCAAATTCCACGTTTGATCCCATGGTTGTCCATGTAACCACTAGGCCATAATTCTGCCAGCTGAAGAAGACAAGAAGCCACAAGGTTTAAAATATGCATAGATGATATATGATCTTTATACAATGGAAACAGATTGACTTACACACAACATAAATAATACATTACCAGTGATATTGAAAGAAAAGAAAAGCTTATTGAGAGTACTTCTGAGACCAATCTCAAAATAAATAGCAAACCGTTTTATTTTTAGCATCTTCTAGGGATAAACGGTGGGGTTTAATAATTAAATACACCGTCCAGTGTGCTATTTTACATGCAAACAATATGTCTGCTGAGCTTAAATGAAGAGCTATCAAGATACCAATCAAATTTCAGGAAAGGAAGAAATGAACTCAAAAATACACCCAAAAAAAAAAAAAACCAAGTTGATTGAGTTTTAGGTCCTCGGCCAAAAAACCACAATGCAAGAAACAAAGTAGCTCAGCTAGACAACTATAAAATTGCTCACCTCAGCATACAGCTTTCTGATTTGTGGACCAGAATTTTCATCCAACCCCTGCAGCAATTGCAAACAAAGTTTTAGAGAGAATTCACAAACAAACAGAACTTCCAAAGTATTTATAGCTGAAATTCGCACTTCAACAAAAAGGTCATAGAGATCACAAATCTTGTCCTCCAATGCAGTGTCCATACTAAACTTCATTTTAGTTATGACTTTTCCATCAGGACCAAATTCTTGAAGATCACCAGATGCTCCTGCCTTTTGTTGTTGCTGATATGTCAGAAAGAAAAAGAGAAACAACATCCCAAGTTAATTAAACAAAATATTAATTAAGCAAAATTATGATTGAAAAATTTCAGAAAATCTTTCTATAAAAAAAAAAATACAAAGAGATTTCCAGAAAATCTGTTAAGGTAACCAAATCTAAAAGGTTAAAGAAAGAAGACACAACTGAGTATCATAATCAGAAGTAACCAAATCCCTTTCCAGGAAAATGATCCAATAGTATCCTTGCCATAACAAGCATTTGCATTGCAAACGCAAACTTGCATGGGATCTCACATAGAGAAGATCAAGGATGACAGGAAGCACAGTATAGTACAAACTATGATGAAGGGAACAAAAACAGTAATGATAAACCAGCAAAACCAAAGAAAAATGGAGAACATGCAGAACGTAAGACCACTGAAGAGCACATCACATGATGCTGACATATTCGACACTTTATTTGTGCTATCTTATGAAAAAATAATTGAGGCATAATGAGCTCATATGAATTGTCTATCAATGAGAACAAAACATACGTAGCCCAATTCAGCCATAAGGAATATAATAGCTAGCAAGAGCAAGTAAAATAAACCTTAGACTCCAAAGTTGGGGCCTGCATCTTAATCATATCAACAACTTCCTTCTTTATCTGTTGAAACCTATCATCTTTCTCCTGCTTTGCAGACAGACCCATACTGATCATTATTTTCAAATTTCTCTGCAATGGGAAACATTGTATGAGAAGATAAATAGTCTAAGGGATAAAAAGAATTTAAACAAGCCTAAACTACAATGAATAGAGAGTTAGAAATAAAGAAGAGTTACGGTAACTATCACAACTAGAATGACCAATGCAGAGAGAACTTTTATTCCCGACGTTAAAATTGGAAAAGTGCCGCTGTGCAGAGATGATAATGCCATAGCCTATAGTCGCACCACATTAAAGGTACTCAAACAAAAAGGAAAATTTGAGCACTCTTTTAAGAGAGTCACAAAAATTAGTCACACAATCCATAATCTGAGCTACACATGCATGTAAATAGGTCAAAAACGTACTCAAAGTATATCTCCATTATTATTTATTATTAATCTTAATAATTAAACTAACCAAAAATCATACATATGAGCAATGGAGGATAGGTGACTTTGAGATTCACATTCAAGTCTCGCCTTCACATAACTTTTGGGATCTAACTATATATGTCAGCTAAAAGAGGGGGACAGGAGATTAAGTGTCATTTGGTTCAGGTGGAAATGAAAGAAAAGGAAATGGAAGGAGAGAAAATGGAATGATTTTATAACATTTGTTTCATTTGATTGAGGGGAAGAAAACCAAGTGGTGCCAAAAACTTTTCCTTCTCTCCAACTCAAAGAAACTGTAGACAGGACAATTCCATACTGTCGTAGTTTGTGCTTCCCTGCCAAGATCCATGGCCAATTGTTCACCGCTGTAAATCTCTAGTATGAACAGGATCATGAATTGCAGCATAGACAACAACTACACAAACTCCAAACACAGAAATTCAACAACTGAACAGAAGACAGAGAAGCAAAGGAGGGCTACCTCAAAAGTGAGGTGCGTGGCTGTGGATGGGCATGAGGTGAGGTGGGCAGCGATAATTTGCTGGGATTAGCAGGTTGGTCAGAGTGGGAAGGATAAGAAACCGAGGGTAGGGGTGAGAATTTCAACTGATATTTTATGATTTAAATTTTAAATTAATATTTATCATAAAATTTATTTATTTATAATATATTTAATTTAAAGATACAGAATAAAATAGAAAATATTACTTTATCCCATTATATTATACATATACATATATATATATATATATATGAAATAACAAAATATGTCACTTTACATTGGCATATTATCTCGTGTTTACACACCTTTCATTTTCATTCCACTTATATCTAATATCCCATTTTCTCTCCTCATGCAGACAAACTATAAAGTTGGAGACTGACAAAACGATCACTCGGATTGAACAGCAGCCATACCTTTAATGTTCTAAGCTGAATCAGGTGCCCAAGAATACCATTAAGACGGTTAATTAACTCCTTTGACACTTTCCCTTGGCTTGCCTGCTGCAACAAAATCTTTAAAGTTAATATTACAATGTCCCAATCCCTTGACTAAACAATGTAGAATTGTATATGTCTCTAGAAGCTTAAAATCAAGAAAGCAGCATACACTATTACCGCTAATCTAGCAACTTTAGCAAGCTTTAGCTTTATTTCCCTAGGCAACCTCCTTTTGATTGCCTGGGATGTAGTATCAGCATCCTGGTTTTCCACTGCAGGTGGCCTTGCTGTCATATTGTTCAAAAGGAAGGAAACCAAAAGAAAAGCAAAGCTTAACGTTAGAAACAACCTTCCCATAATTCCTATCCATCAGTAATGTGAACTTCAAAACAATTTCAAAACTTACATTCTGCAACCATTTTCTCTAATTCACGAATGGCCTTTTCAAGCATCGAAGGTTTTGGCCTAGCACTAGCACCATCTTTCTTGTGAATGTATTCAGATTTCTGCATAACATTGAAACAAACTCATGACTGCTATAGGAACTAATAGAATATAGTTTCATGCATAGATTCCATTTTCACAACTTTCAGCATCACTAGTCACAGTAACCAAAAACATTTCATAAGGATAGCTTACCCGCCCTTCCAATTCCTTTTAAGACTCACCACATGTATGCCAATATCCTTTAAATTAATTAAGTAGTATCATTTTAAATTGAAAAGGCATGACAACCACGATAACAAGTCAAAGGACTGAGTTGAAGCAATAAAGCTACAAAACCAAGAATCTTATGCTTAACACCTGCATGACATATTGTATGTGATTGATGTTCTTCATGCAGAAAGGACATGAAGATGGCAGAGCAATTCTTTTTGCCTAATTAATAGCCTCATTGCTGGGGAATTCAACACTCCATCTGGCATACAGCACATAAACCCTAAGCACAGGACTTGACCTCTTAATTAAAATGGAAATTGGTTCCACTAAAAAATGCTTGTATGGAAGGCAGTCGCTGAATGCATCATAGGATGCTTATGGTCTGAGACTCTTAGTAGGAGAACCCATTTGTTTAATAGCAAAAAAGAATTGATGAAAGCACCACAGTGCAGAGGACCTCTATTTTTGGTATCACTTGCTTCTTTAAATAGTGTAACAAATTGAAATTAAAAAAGGCAGACCAAAGATAAGTAAAGAAAATTAAAACTTACTGATGCTTGCATAGAAGACTTTCCTTCAGACAGGTTAAGATCTGGCAATTCACGCATGCCATTCTTTTCTTTTGACCGACTTGTATTTTCCAAATCATCAATATTACTTGATGGTCTTCCAGGTTGGGGTTTAGAATGTACATAAACACTTTTCTCATGGTACTTCTGATGAGATGGATCAAGCGATCCACTTGCATCTTTATATTTATCACTTATGTTCTTAGATTGAAAAGCTCCTTTCTTCTGTTTATCAGCATCTTTTGCTTCTGTCACAGAAGTAGGAACATCATCCTTTGATGCTTTCAAAGATACAGAAGGGTCCAACACTGGTTTAGTATCAGCAGTTTTCCTTTTAGAACTAATTCCAGGGGCATCAGATTGATTCTGAAGTTTCAAGCTTTCATAAGGTTCACCAGCTGCAACCAAATTCTGTGAGGAATTAAGTGTATTCTTTGCCTGTAGTGAAGCTGTTTTTCCAGATGCTGGCTTGCCAACTTTCACTTGTTTATTTGATACAGGATATTCATTATTTTCACCCGGATTCTTAGATATATCTTTTCTGCGCCTCTTTTTTGGTTGCTGGTTAGGTAATGCAGGAGGTTCATTTCTGGCAATACAGGGGAAAAGGCCGAAATCAATAAGAACAATTAATAATTTGTAAGACTCAATTTATCACTCCAATATTCAATCAAATCAGAATAACATAGGTAGACAAGTGTCTACATAAACAATATTTATCTATAAGCTAGGGAAAAAAAAAAGTTAAAAATGTTGTAAGGAACACAGTAAAAAAACTAACACCAGATAAATAATCAAACAAATGGAAGCATGTTGATTGGAATTTTTTATTTTTAAAAAAAGGGGCCAAAAAAAGGAAAAGAAGTTGCTACTGATGAACACTTTGAGCTGACTAAAATAGCCATTATTTGACAGCAAGTACAATAGATGATAGCGATAGACCAACCTCAGCAGGGGAAGTAGATCAACAATTAATTTGTAAAGAAATCTTTCTATTTATTTACTCTAATGACCTAAGTGGCTTGCAAAGAAAGAAGAAAATAAATATTCAGAGCAGTTCCTAGAAAGACATCAAAACAAAACAAAACTTACTTGCGTTCCAGTTTCCCCCTATTTACAAAGAACCCGTCATGTTTGATTGCAGAATTATCAACCTCAAAATATTCATCCTGCAGAAAAACAGTTTAAGAGCATAAGAAAGCAATGTATAAGTAGAAGATTCCAACAGAAGAATGCTACTCTGGCCGCCAATCAGGAGTCCTGACAGTCATAAACAAACCAAAACGTTATACACAGACACCAACCAGCTCGGCATCATCAATGAAAGAGTCTTCGGTATCATACTGATCCTCATCAGGAACATCAATCATATCTTCATCATCACTACTATCCTTACCCTGAAAACATATTCAGCCTCCCGAATATTAACAACTCAGAACCCACAAATTAATACTCAAAACACACATCCACAACAAGAACCAGTGGTTTAAAGAAGTAATTAACGCTGACATAGAGCATAGCGCATACCATGTAAAGGCGTTCAATCTTCTCAATTACAGCACTGAAACGGTTCGGCTGTTGAGCATCTTTTCCTTCAATTTCAGCAGGTTGTCCCTAAAAAATATGAGCATAAACTAGTAAAAACGGCGAAGCATATCACCGAATTCAATTTTCAAATTAACAATAACCTAAACTTCATGATCAACGTAATAAACAAAAATTCGATATCATAAACCATGCCATAATTCCCCATAAAAATAAAAAATACCACACCGCACCACAATGCTAATCATCGCGGTTAAAGAAACAAATCAACAGTGAAACAGTCATGTGAACTGGCAATGTACGAAAATCACACCAAGAAAACAAAAAATTGCGCACGAGATTGAAAAGAGAGACTCACCGGAGCGATTCTTGGTTCAAGTTTGGGGTTTTCGGAGGTGGACGATCCGCCGTTAGCTTTGTTAGCATCTTTCATTAGCTTCTTCCACGACACGATTGTGGTCTCTCCGGGGCGTAGGTCCACCGTGAAAATTATTCGGTCGCCTTTCTTCACGAAGGACGACGAAGGCCTCTTCTCCTCCGCCATGGTCGGCGGTGCGAAGAAGATTCGAGAATTAGGGCGTGAGAACAGTGTGAGCCCTAAGGGGGAAGGGGGAATTAATTAGCTTCGCGAGAGAGATTGCGCGGGATTCCGAAACCAATTAAGGAAGATATAAAAGGACGATAAATAGGATTAGACAATAAATAAAATTAAATGCATAAAAAAATTAAACGGTGGAGTGCGTGTCTGTAACTGGAACTCGAGATTGAACGTAAAAATTTTGCTCATCGTCGTTCTCTCTTTTCCGATAGAAAAAAAAAAATTGCAGGGAGGGAAAAAGAAAAGTGGGGCGGGTGGGGCGGGTTACGTATGGGCCGGGTCCTGTCCTGGTCCACACTGAGCTTTGACTTGATCAGAAGATGCGAGATTCAGTTCGTGTTGAGCTTCCAACGGTGGTACAGGTTGACCAAAAGTCTCAATTGAAAAAAGACAAAATATATGTGAATTTCTAAAAGCTAACTATCAAGATATCAAGTATCGACCAATACAAATTTAAAGAAAACCAAATTATATCAGTTAACTACTAATTGTGATTAAATAATTTCTTGAATTTATGTGATAGTTAATATTAAATTATTTTACAGTTTCAATATATATAAATCAATTTAATTTGTATATATATTGATATGATAATTATATTTTGATTAAATAACAGTATAAAATATATCAAAATTAAACTCTATAAAAATTAAAGTTGAAAAATACAAATGATGTCGCAAAGGTAGCATTTGGTAAAGGGGACAAAGGGACGGACACAGAAATACGGGAACAATGGACACGGAGACATAAAAAATATTATCTCTGTATCATGTTTGGTAAAGGGGATGAGGACAAATGTTGACTTTCCGTTGACCACTACCAGAGGCCATTTACCATCGCCGGCCGGCCGTTGACCAGCAGTGCTGACATTGACCAGCGGCGACTGGCGGTGGCCAATAGCCTAACTACCACTGGAAATTTGTGTCTTCTTTTCTTGTCCCCACTTTTTGAAGGAACAGAAATACAAAAAAAATTTATCTCTGAAACAGATAATTTTCCATCCCCATATCTCATCCTCCTACCAAACAGCATATAGAATAAAATATCCCTGTATTTGTGTCGTTGTCCCCCTTACCAAATGTCATCAATGACTAATGAGACGCTACATTCGACCTTTGATTTTTTGTTTTTCTACGAGGGATTCGTGCTTGCTTTTTGTGTTGGACCGTCTTGATGTAACAAATATCTTCTTTTTCCTGTCTAGCAAGGAAAAAAAATAGTGACCATAAATCACAAGTAATCGTAATCAAGGCTTGAATTATTTAAAACTACTTGTATTTGTGTCTCGGGTGATACATTAAAAAAAATAACATTAAACTTTTTTATGGGATAAGTATCATGTAGATCTCGAAAAACTGCACTGCAAATTAAATAACCTTCAAAATAAACTATGTTTATCTGTGACTATCCAAAAATTAATCTTGTTTAATAAATTTATCGAAAACTTTCATTTTCGTTAACAAATGTGCTTATGTGTCACGTTTTGTGATAAATTAGCACTATAGGTCTATTGTTTTAGTTCCAAAATATCATATCTTTGACAAAATAGTTCATGTATGACAACACAATGGAACTACTATTTTAGTCCCTAAAAAATTATATATTTGACAAAATATTCCTAAAAGAATAATTTTTGTCAACAAAAATAGAGGCAAATTAATGTTTGTGTGAATTTGTTAAACAAAACATTTCTTTGGAGGGCTACATGTGAATATCATTTCTTTCCAAAACTATTTTGTTATTGATATGATGGTATTTTGAAAGTTTAAGTGGTGGTTCTCTCTGTTTTGTCATGAAATATCTTATTGTCCAATAGCAAATAGGTTGGATGTCGACGCCTAAAACTTAAGTCGAAACTTATAGCCCATACATGCCCATACTTTCATAGAATTAAAATTAGATTAAAAAATTTCTATCATCATATAAGCTCAAACAGTTAAAGAAAATCATTTCAAATATACTAGGCAACTAAACAAAGCCTAACCACTCTCATTCAAATCTTTTATCAAAAGACCTTTGAATAGATGATTTCATGTGTACTTTTAGGACTTATTTGGGTTCAATTTTCAGTTTTTATTTTCATTTTTCAGTTTTCAGGATTTTATAAAGAAATGACTAAAAATTGGAAATAAAAATTGAAAACTATAATTTGTAATTTTTAAAATTTTCAATATTTATTTAATAAAATCTAGAAAATTGAAAAACTAATTCAGTTTTCAATTTTTCCTTCATAAAAACTGAAAACAGCAAACCAAACAAGCCCTAAAAACTATAAACTCAACCCAAACAGATCATTTGTATCTTATGAACTTTCCAATTTGATTGCAAGTACACCCCAACTAATTTGGAGCAAAAATTTAGTAACAGCTGCCTCGTGCTTTCTAACCTATATCAAAAACCAATTAATCTCTATCTAAATTTTTTATTCTGAACAAGTTTAACTTTTCAAGTTGAGTTGAGTCAAACCAACCTTAATTTTCACTTTAATTTTTTTAACTTAACCCCCCCACCTTTTTTTTTAGAGTTATTCGAACTAAGTTATCAAAATCAACCCATCTTCACAGCTCTACTTGCAAGGAAACCTCCGAAATGACATAATACAAAGGCATAGACATTTTTAAGTATGGTGATTCGTGTCAAACCCCACAAAATTCTTTCGAAATGTACATCAGGGACACGAATAACATAAGCCTAAACCTTAAAACTCAATTGCGCAATCCCATGCAAGTAGGACGTGAATCTCATCTATCTTTAGAGATCTATTTAGCTGGAGTTTCAATGCCTACCATACACATTATTTTATATTTTGGAGATTAATTTTAATAAAGTATCAATCTAAAAGAATTTTATATTAACAATCAATTACATGTTTTTATTTATATAACTTTTGAATTAGCCAGTGATTTGGTCAAATTTTTTGTTCTAGTATGATAACATATGATTAGATGTTTATATAAATTTTTTTTACACTTATATAATGTATTAAAAACTAATTCATACTAATAATGTTTTGAATTATAAACACATTTTTCAAAATATTAAAAATGATGTCTTAAATCTTGGGGTTTTACTAAAAAAAAAAAAATGGGCACTTGTCTTGTTCAGTTGTTCCTGAATCTAATCCAGTTCGAGTCTCAACTTGAAAGCTTTCTTCTCTTCTTCTCCCTCCAAACTCCAAACACTCCTCACTCTTCACTCCAATGACTACCACCACCGCCACCACCTTCCTCCTCCCCCCATCTCCACCATTACTCCTCCCTCGAAACTTCCCAACCGTCACCGCTTCACTATCCCAACCTACCTTACCAGCCTCCTTCAACCTCAGACCCACCTTCTTGACCCCCCTCATCAGAGCCAGAAACAAGAAGAACCCCTTCCTCACTCGCGCCGACGACGTCGACGCCGACGCCGCTGGCCCCGACGACTACGAGATGGACGAGGACGAGATCGAAGAGGTCGACAACAATAAGGACTTCGACATCGAGTACGAACACCTCGCAGCTGCTGGCGCCGCCGCGGCTGATTCCGGCGCCGACGAGGACATCGCGATGGTGCAGAGCAAGAGCTTCGTGTCGACTCAGGGCTGGGACTCGGAGACTGTGGTGGATTACAGGATCAACGAGGATGAGTTCCACAAGATAAGCTTGGCTGATTGCGACTTCTTCATAAGGAAGCCACCTGACCCTGACAATGATGTCTATGATTTCAGGGAGGTTAGTTAGTTAGTCAGTTACTTAGTTAGTTAGTTAATGCCGCTTTCCAATTCAAAGTTCAAATGAATATCTTTTTCTCTGTGTGTGTTGTAGATGTATGTGACTCCTCCAGATACCGATGTTTATTCAATCCCCAAGGTACTTGCTCCAATGCCTCAGAAGGTACTATACTATTCATTCTCTGGAAATTTGATGATGGTTGAGGCAAGTTGCATGTCTTTACAATTTCTTGAGTTTAATCTTGATGAATTGTGACAGGGAAAAAAAAAAGTTTTATAATGTTAACCAGTGAGTTCTTACCTCCTGTATGACTTTAAGATAGTTATTGCAAGAGCCAAGTTATGACTGGATGACTGCACGAAAAAGTTTTAGATTAACAACATATTACAATTAAATTCTAATTTCTTAACGCTTAAAATGTTGCAACGTGGCAGTTTTATTGTAAGTCCAGATATTTCTAGTTTATGTGCTCATTGAGCTTTTATTTAGGCTATAAAATTTTGATCCAACTAATCTTCTTGTAGGTTTTTCATTTTTATTCTTTCTTTCATTTCAATATTAAGTGCTTCTTTCTGTTTATGGGTGTCATGTTGCATTATGAGATGGCAGAATTCTCAGTTTACAATCTATATACTTTTTTCTATGCTGAGCAGTTTGTGAAGCTGTGCAAAGCATACTTAGATGAGTTATTTCATTCAATTTGTTTCCATTTTGCTCTCTGTAAATTTTCATATTACTTCTAGTTAATTGTTGTTTCTTTTTGTTGAAATCTGTAGTACATTAGATGTGCGATAAGTGATTATGGATGCTACAACGTGACAGAGCCACCTATTGATGCCCCACGAGATCCTTTGTATAAAACTGAGAGGGAGATCTGGAAGGTATGGTCAACTTTTGTATTTAGGCTTTAAGTAGTATGAGGATTGCTGTTGTTCTTACAATTTTGTCTTTTAATTGAACCTAGTCTAATGCTTCAATGGCAAGATATATAAAAGTTTGTGATGTAAAATGGACACTTATTATTATTATTAAAGGAGGAGTAGAGGTAATTGCTTTAAAGATTACAGGCTTTGAGTTTGTCTAAAGAGTTACGAAATATTGCTGAACAATCCTTGTATGGGATCCAGTCAGACAAAGAGCTGTGCTTGTATCTTTCCCACTTCTAGGTAATAGAGGATGAGATAAGTGAAATCAGCTCTGCCATATGCATGAGCTTGATCAATTACTGACCAGTATCTTCCCCTTGGGCCTTGGGGCATTTTGACTAAATAATTGTATTTATGAATCTTGTTGTCATTGACAATTATCATTCACCGTGAAAAATGGAAATCAATAACTAGTACTTTAAAGTTTTTGCTGGTTTCTTTTCTGCATTTTAGGCCTAATGCCAATGGATAATTGCATTGATAGGATTATATAAGTGAGGGAGAAAGACTATAGTAGCATAAATTACATAATTGCTAAATGGAACACATATGTTCATTTATTAATTTCAAGAACAGGCATGCTTGATATGTCACTTTTGATTTGGGAGATGACGTCCTATAGTTCCTGTTCAGGTGAAACATTGGCAGATACAATTCTGTTGCTTCATTTTGGTTCAAGAGTGTGTTAGAAGGCAAGTTGTCAGGAATCTTAGGTTAAATAAGTGACCAATATATGAAATGATGAGGCTAGTAGATCACATTCCATTCATGATTCATCCTTATATCTTTATTATAATTTATTCCTTTTTCTATGCATAAGTACCTGCTATGAGCTGTGAAAATTGTGATCTGGTTTTCAAAATGTGATGCATATTTTTTTCTTCTATTCTTGGGTATTGCTATTGTTTTGTATCTTTTTCCATGTTGGAATTTTAGTATTTACTCAGTTATTCTCTCTCACAATAGAGGAAAACTTGTTACCGTACAAATTTATAACAAAAGGTCCAAGAATTGGACAAAAAGAAACTAACATAGTTGCTTAATGGATTTTCTTCTTTGCTAGAGATGTCACACTTATAAGACTTCTTTCCTGTTACAGGCGTACTTGACAAAACACTACAAAAATCGAAGGCAGGGTGACCCAGAGTTTGTGCTTGATTTTGAGGAGATTTATGTTATTGATTCCAAAACTAAGTCCATTACCAGAGCAAAAGTTGTGGTAAATAGTTTTTTGTTGATTCTCAGTGTAGTTGCTTGTGGAAAATTTTCTACTGCCTGTTGCAGTACTTATTGCCTTCCACATCCATGGTTTTTTCAGCCCTGAATTTATATTAATTTGGTTGCTTGCATGGCTTCTTTGTGAGGCCTAGACAATGGATTCATAAATGGTGCACCGGTGCACAAGATTATTATTCTTATGGGTTGCCCTAGAATATTATATATGATGCCTCTTTCTTTGCCTTGGAATTGGATGATTTTTGTAATCATTGCTTACAATTATTTAAGTAGGGCTTCTGATAAACAGTGGAATCCTGTTGTTCTTCTCTCCCTGCATCCTCATGTGTCTTTGTGAGGAAGGCTTTATTAATTAATATGAATAATTGTAAGTCAATCTGGAGTTGTGACTTGTATGTTGTGCTAATATTTATACCAATCTTCAATATGCCTTCTGTAGGTAACTGCTCCTGGAGGGAGAAAAAGAGATAGAAGGAGTGATTTGCTTGTTATAGCTGATCGCGGTAGCTCCTTCAAAGTAATACTTGCAGTAAGTATTTCTTTCCTGAATCATTTGTTATTTATCTTAACATTACACCAGCGCTGATTTTGCCATTTTATGTGCAGAGTGAAAAAGATGATCCAACAACTGTCATAGAAAGGGAAGAGTGGATCAATTCCAGGCAAGAAATGGAGAAGCATCTTAGAAAGCTAAGGGACTTCAACATTTCCAATTGGTTTTGATTAATGAGAACGTAGTACGTCAATGACTGCCTTAAGGTTATTGATACACGGAGTGGTGAAGAGGTTGAGCATGAGCACACGTTTACAGTAATCAGGCATAAAAGATTGAACAACCTTCCATTTTTGAAATTGTGTGCAAGGTGTTGATCTTGTGTATAATTTGTTGTAACTTGTTAGAGGTGCGGCTGTTGGAATTCAATGATCTGCCAATATTTATGGCCTACAGTTGAATGCTCCCTCTATTTATGAGTGAAGAAAATAATGTTTTTGGTTCTTATCCGATGCCTATATCTTCTACTACTGTACACAACCATTAATTTTAAGGGTGTGTTAGTTAGATGGGTAAACTATCAGAAGGTGGACAGCAGAGAAGGAAGTGAAAATACTGAGGGAGATAGTTGTTCTTATATTGTAGACACCCACACACATATTGAACAAATGTAGCTTTCTTCATCCACGTACACACGATAGCTATCTCGAACAATATTTCTCAAATTCAATTTTGAAAAGTCAAACATATTTTATACATATAAAAAAATTCTTTGAAATCAATGCTAAGTTTCTAACAAATAATTTTTATCCAAAGATCATAACAAATAATTTCGTTTCAGGATAATATAAAATTATGATTCTTCTTGTGGCTCTAATCCTCAATACTGTCAAGTGGTCGTTTTCTTTTGGTCAATGGTGAAACCGTGAAAGTAGTACGAAGATTAAGGTCTTGTCTTGGACAACCAGAATTCCTCCAATTCAATTCCTTACCCTATTAGGGCCTGCCTATGTTTGCAGCCCTTGCCACTCCGGGTATACAATACAGAATCAAGTATACATAGGATTGATTACCCCATCCTGTAATGTAATCTAATCTATTAGATGCAATGCAGCTTTCAAGATGTTGAAATTGTTGCATACAAAAAGGAAGAGGGAACATTTCCTTTAACCTCAGGTCATACCGTGGAGACCACAGTCGCAGAATTCAACTATCTTTGAGTACAATGCCTGCATCTGCCTGCATAGAGTAGAGACTATAGACATAGTGTTAGGCTATATCTTCGGATTGGACTCCTTAAATTAAGGTTTCCCCGTACACATGGGCATTCTAGTTTGAACAGGTTTCTGAGGCTGGATGGAGCAATCTATGTTGCATCAGGTATGGATTTTGGCAGTTGCATATCCCCAACATCTCATAAGACCTCTTTTTATGGCTTTGACTGCCCTCCAGCGGAGATTGATCACTGCACGGCAACAAGCAAGAATCCTGAACCACCTCTTGACATTGATTGGTATTGAACATTTGTGTGTGCGGCCGTGTGGGTATGGTGAATACTTCAATACATATTATCACCTACCATATCTCGTTGGGTGCTGGCAATGCTTTTTATATTGAAAATAGCATATTAATGGTTGTAACAAAAATTTAAGTATCGTGAGTGCTTTATAAGTTTTTTCTTTGCTCGGTATAAAACATTGGATTTAATTATGATACACTTACAATGTTAAAAAATTTTACACATTCATTCAATCATGTAATGACACATCAGTAAATATGGTTACTTTTTTATTCCACTACTTGAAAAATCATATAAAAGAAGAGATTTGATTAGATGACAGTGTAAAAAAGTTTTACACTGTCAGTATATTAAAATTAAATCCTAAAACATTTTATTACTGTCTAATTATGCAAGTGGTGAAAATGAAAAAATAAATTGAACAACTTGGCGTTGTTTCTAGATCAGTTGTGTGGAGTAAAAAAGAAAAGTTGTAAACGAATATCAAGAAGATTCATTATTGACATTAAAAAAAGCTAGATAATCATAATTCTATTGACAAAGTGAAGTAATATTGTGATATGATTGTTGGCTTTTAAATAAATAAGTGGTTGATATCATTTTATTTTATCAAATGACACTATACTATCTGTAAAGTTTGGATTTAAGTTAAATATATTAATTTTTACAATATCACCTAATCAAATTTTCTTATATATATGATTTTTAAAGTATTGGGGGTGAGAGCCAATCATATTCTACTGATGTAATAAAATGTGATTGATTTGTGTTAAAAAAATTTATACTGTTAATACATCAAAATTAAATTAAAAAAACCTTGTACAATTTTTTTTGTTTTGTGAAGCATTACTTAATTGATAGTGTACTGAAGTCTGATTTACAATTTCTTCATGAAAAGCTCATAATACGAGTATCAATATCTCACCGCATGCTCTGACAGGAAAGAGGTTCAACATTAGTTAGTCATCCATTAAGTCACAAGGTATACAGTAATAATCACTGACAAGGTTTATATATTATAATTGCATGCAGGAACAAGTAAAACCTAGTATACATACAGGCACTTAAGTTTCATGTTCGAAATGAACGTTTCCCAATTTGAACATATTAATAGCAATCGAAGTATTGCAATTATTTTTTATTTAGTAATATGCTCCTTTGCGGCCAAATTAAAAAAAATGTTAATTTTCTTCTTAATATATTGAACTTTTATTTGCTGTGATATGATGTAACATTACTTCTAACTCATGAATAGGTTGGTATTTTTATTCATTTGATTTACCACCCTTTAAATCTTGGAAAATTATGACAACTATTCTGATAAATAATTACTCTACCTTATATCATATGAGGCCAGGGTGAAAGATATATCTAGCTGTAGTAACATTGCTTCTTCCTCTTGTCTTATGTTTGTCATATCATGCAATCTTGCAGCCATGGCTAGCTATTGATTTGAGGGTTGCAGTTTAATTCTACCAACCACAACTTACGTACGGACCTTTCAAATCAGAGAGGCTCCTCTCAGAGATCCAAACTCAAAATCATGATACCTTTGGTCTTCTTGTTTGATGGATAACCTTGAGACACTTCTCCTTTTCCATTGTGGTTGCAACATTTGAATTGTTTTTTTCCTATGCCCTTTCAGGCTTTTACACATTGCTTTATAAAGGAACCTTATTCCTTGCTATCTCACGATATGGGAATAATAAATCCTTTCATTTCGATTTGATGGTTGAGCCATTACACCATAAGTCCATAACTAGTTACCCGTCATTCAAATCAAACCCTAGAAAAGTTAATCACAGACATCAATGCAAGTTAAACACCAAAGTATCCTCCAAAACTTGCACTAGACCTTGCTTTTAATTAAGCACGGCCTTGAAAAATAGAAAATAATCACAACAACAAATATTCCAATAATTTAATTGACCCAAAAAGAGATCCATAAAGGGACCAAGGGTTAATAAGAAGATGGCTAGCTCATCACAAGTTCATAAAACGAAATTTACAAAGCCAAAATAAAACATGAAGTAAAAGCAGTTGAGTTGGCTTTGTCACAAACCCTTAAACAAACCCTTCCTTTCTGTGCCACTCAGAAAGTTGATCACCCACAAACCCATAATAGAATGCTCCGCGATTACTTTTCTTGATCGCTATATGTGCCCCCTCTTTATTTATCTTCCCCAATACCTTCTCCATTTCACAGGCAATTAAGAACACAAAAGAAACACACAGAACAAAAAGAAGAGAAGGAGAGAGAAAAGAAAGAGGAAGAAGAGTGTGTGAGAGAGATATGGGGAGGGGTAAGATTGAGATCAAGAGGATTGAGAACTCAAGCAACAGGCAAGTGACCTATTCAAAGAGGAAGAATGGGATCCTAAAGAAGGCAAAGGAAATTAGTGTTCTATGTGATGCACAAGTTTCCCTTATCATCTTTGGTGCATCTGGAAAGATGCATGAATACATCAGCCCCTCCACCACGTAACAACAAGCACTTCCTTCATTCTTGATGTTCTTCTGTCTCAATATAATGATATATACTTTCGAATCTTTGTTTTTCTAGTTTCTGTTATCTATGGCTTTGTTTCATCAACAAGAGTTTCTTCAAGTGCAGAAAAAAAATATATAACTTTTATGTTTAATTTCTTTCTGTGGGGTTTTTGAAGGTTGATTGACATCCTGGACAGATACCAAAGAGCCTCTGGGAAGACTCTATGGGACGCTAAGCATGAGGTAGGTTTTCATATTTGAAGGAAAAGAAAGTAAATAAATAAATTTAAAAAAAAACAACTTAAAAGCATCTAGCTAGTAGTTTTAATCTCTGCTTCATTTGTCCCAAGAAAAAAAATGACATGGTAGTTCTTTTGCTAAAAATATGTTTACGAGGATAAACCAGCAGTTCTCTGTGTAGATCCACAATTGGGAACATGTACGAGAACCCCCCTTCTATATCTGAGTATTATTATATTATATTCTCGTATTCTTATTGACAAAAAAAAAGGTATGAACAATAAGAACAGGATATGTACTATATATAACAGATCTGGCGATATAACAAGATTCATTTGCTTCCTTTTCTTTGCAAAAGTTTCAAAAGCTGAATAGGAAGTAGTTTCTATAGGAGTTTCCTCACTGACATTAATTGTGTAACCTGCTTTTCTCGAGCCAGATCTACATGAAAAAATGTTAATTTTTTCTTTCTTTCTTCTAAGATTTTTGCCTCCTTGCTCATTTTAATTTGTGTCCCTTTTTGGGTGGCAAAAATACATGTCAATTATGATTAGCAACAACTATTAATTATTAATGTTCGTTGTTGAACTCACACATACAGAACCTGAGCAATGAAATTGATAGAATCAAGAAAGAGAATGACAGCATGCAAATTGAGCTCAGGTATATATACAAACATTATTGCACCTAGCTCTAGTATTGCCCTAGCTACATCATCGATCATCATCTCTTGTATGTATGTATGTCTTTGATTGCGTTTCTTCAGACACTTGAAGGGGGAAGACATTACCTCACTGAATTACAAAGAGCTGATGGCCCTAGAGAATGCCCTTGAAAAGGGTCTTGATGGAATCCGAGAGAAAAAGGTTTTTCTTTTTAAAAAATTTTAAGCTCATCATTATTTTAACTTTAATGTTGGTTACCGAAAAATTAAATAAGTTTTATATATTTCATGGACCTTTTGTTTCTGCTGACAGACGGAAGTGCACAAGATGTTCAAGAGAAAGGTATGTGGAGTTTTTTTTTCCTTGGATATGTGAGAGATATATTATACGATATATAGTATGTGATCATGAAAGAATATTGACTCTTGTAATTCCTTTGATTCTGTTCAGGGCAAGATTTTGGAGGAGGAAAATAAGGAACTCAATTTCCTTCTGGTAAGTGGCAATCTAAATATTTGTATTAATGTGTACTTCTCCTATTAATTCATGTTCTATATATAGTTAATAAGACACACTTACACGCCCTGGTGAAAATGATGGTCTTGTTATTGAAATTGCAAGTAGTTAAGTACTCTTTTCGGCCCCTGGGTTATTGGGAGTAAACAAACCCGTAGTTTCACATAAGTAAGGGTTGATTTGATATTGTGGCTTTTTAAGAGTTATAAAGCTCTTTCAACTCTCAAAATGCTGCTCCCAAAATCGTGGTTGTATTATAGGATAAAATGACGTAGAAGTTTTAATAAGCACAAGTTACAATAATAGTATTTGAAAAATATTCTATATATCCAAAATGATAATAATAGATATAGATGTATATTAAATAGGATAATTTAATATATTTATTGTCATTAATTAGACTTTTGAATTCCAAAAGCATAAATCAGTTATGAAAATTAGTATCTTATGATGTGCTCTTAATAGCATTAATAGTTTTTAAAAATAGGGAGTAAAAACACTCTAATATTTTTTATTAAATTGAAAAAATTTGTTTATATTTTTCATAAGTCATAATGCCCTTGTACAGTGCATTATCAAATCTAGCCTAAGCTTATTTGGTTTACCCACAAGAAAAAAATTGAGGGAAAATACAAGTTTTCAAGCACTTTTTGTGAAAAAATAAAGTAAAATCCTTGTTTTCTTTCGGTCAACACTAATTGGCGTTGAGATAAATTTAAATATTTAACTCTCTTTTTTATTGAGAGAAAATTTAGGCAGATTCGGTCACCGTAATCTTATCAAGGTCAAGCCACACCCCATACTCTTTAATTTAACTCTTTTCTTGAGATTTACTTATATAGATTAAACAATTTTGCAGTATCCAATCATTCATATATGGTCACAATTTTTATTTAATTTATTTTTAATATAGTAATAGTGTAAAATTATTTTATGTTATTATTATCCAATTAAATCTTTTCATATTTATTACTCTTGATATAGTAAGATGAGAGTTAAATATAAACAATATATATACATAATTGAATGACAATCTGAAAAAAATTCACATTGTGAAGTGCATTAATATTAAGCTCATTTTCATTATAAACCAAATTAAAATATTGCTGAATTTGAAGGCATAAACATGCACTGATGTGAAGCATAGCAAATTATTTCTAAAATGAAGTGCAGACTTTTAAAACAAGTCTTTGCGTTTTTGGTGCTCCTTTTATGAACTAGTTAATTATTTATAGTATCAACTAATTTAACAAGTGGTTCTCATCTATTCATCAAGGAAATTAAGTATAATCCTCATAAGAATATTGGTCAACACAAGAACTGTCTTTTTAATTGTTCTCTTTTTATTGTTATTTTTAACAGCAACAGCATTTGGCACTCGAAGGAGTGAGAAGCATGCATGGACAATGGATTTGACCACATATATTATTATATTATTATCACAAGGTGTTCCATTCGCGAATATGCTTGCCGTTTGATTATTTCACTTGCAGCCTAAAACACTCAAATCTTCAAGAGCGAAAGTAGATTAACGGTAGACTTCGAACTTTTGCCATTATTGATTTCAGTAGCATTTCTTAGAGCTCGGTGTGGACTCTAAAGTCTAGACATTTCAAATACTTGTGACGAAGTGATTTAATTTGGCTTGCGATTATCAAATATCAATCGGTGTGTCTATCTTACTTTATTCTTTTCTTTTTTTAGCTTGTGTTGATAAAAATTTAGTTGGGTTCCGTATCGATGATCTCTCTGTTGGATTGGGTCACTCCTAAGTAAGGCCCAAAATTCATTTTAAGATCTAATTAGTCCTATATCTTGTGTTTTAATATGGATGCAAAAAAAGGGGCTGAAATCAACGTTTTTTTTGGGTTACTGTACAAGGTACTGTGGATTGAGGCCAGCTCATATGGTTTTATTTTTTAAAATTCTTAAATTACATTGACCGTAGTAGTAATGTTTGAATTTAAGACTTTATATATTCTACCAGATCTGGTCAATATTTTGTTATGCATGTATGACTTGAGATGCCTGTGGCTCCTTCCTCATTTGGAAGTCTTTGAGCCTTTTAATTATTTTTTAAAAAAAAAACTAGACAGTACACGGAATAGCAATATTTAAAATTATCATTAGTTTAAAATTACATAAATTTATTTAATATTTTATTTTATAAAGTATTAAATTAAGTTTGTACTTTTACTTTAAAATATATATTGCTCAATTAAATATTTTTTTCTTTTAATAGACATCTAATCATCTCAATTTCAAATCATACACTCAAATATGTTATAAGATATATTTGGCTAATGAATTCAAGTTTTTGAAAAAATAAAGGGAATTTATATAAAAATTCTATTAACTATATATTTTAAAAAAATTGAAACTAATTAAATTAAAATTTAGATATTGCCTTACATGCATTGTACTAAAAAAATTAAAATTAGAAAAAATTTCTATTAATGAATGGATGGAGAAGTCTAAAATTGGTGGTGTAGCTATTCAGTACAAGTTTGAAAAAAAAAAATTAAAAGAATTAAACTAATTACTTTTGGTATTTATGATATAAAATGTCACATAATATATGATATGATACTTTATTTAATGAAATATTAAAACAATTCTTATAATTTTTTAAATATAAATTATCAGCTGATATAGCATTGTCACAACGTACCTGGAGAGCCTTGCGACGAGAATGACAACCAATTTAAAAAAAAGAGAGTCGCCACCAATTTTAATTCTGGCTAAAATTGGAAAACTATTTTAATTTACAAACAGGTCTTTTGAAAGAAACTTTGAGGTTCGGGAGTCTGTTTACAATTAGGGAAGGGTGGAAACTTAATCCCACTACACCCCTAATACGTCCGTATAAATACGGTGACCCTAAAGCTAATTATGCAAATTTATTTATAACTTTAAAATATTTATTTTCCTCCCGAAAATCATAATAATTATACAAGAATAAAATTAAATTAAATAAAAAGAGAACACAATTTAAATAAAAATTAATTTTGGCTTGATAGTTGTTTGCTACGCCGATGTATTTTCTGGTGCAATGAGGAACTCAAAACCACGTCGTTTTGTAGAAAATAAATATGTGTTGACGAATTTTAATTAAAAGAAAAATAAAAAAGTATTGATTGATTTTAATTTTTAAGATTTTTTTTTTTTAGTTTTTATACAATAAGACTCGTTAACAGTAACATACCCAACATAAGAAAGTGCCAGGATTAAAAACTAAACACAAACTAATGACAACTAAATACAAAGAACATATAAAACACTATTATTAAAAGGCCAAACCGAAATAAGTATAAAAGAACTATGTAAAAGAACATACGACACACTACAATTAAAACCCAAAACTAATAAAAAAAAAAAAAATGCTAAACAAAAGGAACTTATAGCAATGAACCAAAAACTAAACCAAAACTAAAGGAAAAAATCAAAACATGTGAAGAGAAAGAAAAAGCTAAAACAAAGAGACAAAAAATAATAATAATAATAATAATAAACAAAATGTGCCAGAACCATGAAAATGTGAGATAGCTGTGGTTATGTTGTAGCGGCAGTGGAGATAGCACGGTGGTGATGATGATTGAGGGTGTGATCTTGGTGATGGGTTGTTTGGAGAAGATGATGATGATACTGTTGGGGAAGGGCCAAAACCGTGAAAATGTGCTGCTGTCTTGTGGTCTCCCTCATTGTCCTTTTTTCACTGCTAACAATAACTATTTATACACATTATTTTACCCTAATGTAATTAATTACAAAATATTTGATTTGATGCTATTAACAATAATTAAAGAAATAAAATCAAGCTAATTAACAAGATAAATCAGGTTACAATCAGTTAATAAATGTCAAATAAGTTTTTTTTTTAAAAAAAAGAGAAAAAATGTTGTAAAGGTTTACAAAAATGGATACCGATTTAAAAGAGATGCTGACTAAACTAATTTAAAAAGATTTGATCCTAATTGAAAGAAAAAAACTTTGTTTTGTTATTTTTATTTTTTATTTACAAGAAGATCCAGATAAAATATGGTGTTCACAAGTATAAACATGAGTAACAATAAGAAAAGATTATACAATGCTATGAGAGATGTAGATATGGGATGCTCCTCATAATGCTTCCACAGTGTGATCAAATTCCATACTTTATTATGCAAAGATATTAAGAAATACAAATATTTTCACATGAAATATTTTAATAGATGTAATTTTTTAATGAAATAAAAAGATTCAATGTGAAAATATTTAATTTTTAATATCATTTTCATTAAAAGCATGAGTATTTCTTAATTGAAATTCATAAGTTTTATTTCACTAAAAAATTTGTTTCTTTAATAATTCTTTCGTCTTCTAGTTGGTTAATTATATTTTATAAGTAATTGCAAAAGGAATTAAATGTAATGAAAATGTTCATTTTTTCATAAGTGTACGTGACATTAATAAGTGTTTCCAGACTTTTTATTTGCAAATAATGAAAAAATAACTTTTCAGATTCTTTGCAAAGATTCTTCGTAGTATTATTTTAAGATATAAATATATGATATATATATCATTAGTTAATATAGCATAAAAATGAGCAATAATAAGAAAAGATTATATGATACTATATATATATGAGAGATATAGATATGGGATGCTCCTCATAAATCATAATGCTTCCGCAATGTGATTGAATTCTATATTTTAGATAAAAATTTTAGTCATATAAAAGCATGTAAACCTAATTTATGTTCATCTAAATAAAATTATTGAAATTTTCATTAAAATGAAAGACACTACATTCTATTGTGCACTTTTTTATTTTTTGAAAGCATGAGTATTTCTTGATTAAAATTCATAAGTTTTATTTCACTAAAACTTATGTTACTTTAATAATTCCTTCATCTTCTAATTAGTTATAGTTTATAAGTAGTTGCAAAAAGAATTGAGTATGATAAAAATATTTATTTTTCTAATAAGTAATAAGCGTTTTTAGACTTTTTATTTACAAATGATGGAAAAATGACTTTTTAGACTATTTGTAAAAATGACTTTTCATATTCTTTATAATATTATTTTTATATATAGACATATGATTATGAATAAAATTGCGAGGAAAACAGAAGTCGTGAAAAAATTAGCCCCACAAATGGCAGCATTGGTGAATAAAATCAAGAGATTTTTTTTTAGTATATATTACTTCAGACTTGTAAATCAGTCTTTAAAATATGATAAAGGTATGAGTTATGCTAATGCTTAAATTTCATTTGTCGATATCATCATAGCTTTACAGATGCTAACAGAATCCACGTGCATAAGATTGGAATTTCTAATCAAGAATTATTCTAAATCATTTGAAAATCAACACACATCAAGATTAATTTTTTCGAAAAAAAGGACATGACTCAGAACATACTTCCACCGAAGTTTTTAAGAGTTAAAAGAAAGACGAACAAGTTTTTTCGGTTTTTAATTTATTTTTCCTTCTTACTATTCTTTTGCTTTTTTTTCTTTTTCTGTGTCATAAAATGTGCTAATATATGTCTCTAAGGAATCTCGCACTTAACTGACATTGAGAGTTTGGAACCCATGCATGTACCAAACGAATCGAGACAGCGAAATTGAAAGACTCAAGAAAAGAATGATTGAGGCAAGTACGTAGATAACACTCCAGGAATACAAAATTGCAATATGTTCCTCTGCAGCTGTTTTTTTTTTTTTTTTGTGTTTTTCTTTGTTTTTTGGGTCGTGCTTATAGCTCTCTTAATACAGCAATTTCAATGGACCAACATAATAATTTGATAATTAAATATTTGCACATAAAATTTGGCTATAGCGCAATCCAACTAAATTTCAAGTTGGCCCACTACATAAAGAGTAATGCTTCATGGACAAAAATTTAAATACAGAATCTTTAAATTATAATAGTTACTGATAAATAAAATAAACGGATAACCCACTTATTTATTTAAAAGCCAAGATATTTTTTATAGTAAATTTTTGCTAAAGTTATTGAATGTCTAATAATTTTCATATATAAATGGGTTTAAAAATAACTTCAACGGTATTATTTTGCCATCGAAATTATAACTCGGGTCTCACATATTACGGCTTAGCTTGTCCCTTGTCATTGAAGTGAGGAAAGTAAGTGGGCTGTGATTTTTTAAAACAGGATTAATCATATTTCATTGACTACAAAGAGAGAAAGAGTATGTTTAGTTTAGGTTTTGATAAAATTGTATTTAAAATAATTGATAGTAATAGAATTTATTTTATAAGGTTTGATTTTGAAAATAATTCATTTATGTTTGGAAAAAAATGTTAGAAAAATGATTTAAAATAAGTAATATGAGATAGAAAAATAAAAGTTAAACATTTTAGCCTTTACTGTAATCACTTTTTTTTTTAAGTGAAACACCTTTTTATTAAAAGTAAAAGGTCAAATCTAAGCTTTTTTCCAACCCAATTCTCATTACCACAACGAAGAAAACTTTTTAAACCAAACATGCTAAAAAGTGTGATACAAATATGAAGCGTGTATAATTTGTGATATCAGATAGTAAGAGAGAATTGGAGAAGATAGAGAGAATAGTTAAGAAAAAAAAGATCTTTCACTGACAATTTACTTTTATATCTTACAAAATGACACTATCCTTATTCAGACTAAAATTATCTTCCATCAAAATGCAACATATCTAAAAGATGAAGCTAGTAGGTTGGCCCTTCAAAGATATGTATAACATTATTTTAGTCATCGAAAAAAAAAACACTCACGCCAATTTAGTCTTTAAAATCATATATGACATTAGTTTAGTTTCAAAATTATTTTTCATATCAATTTAGTATGTAAAAAATACATGAAATATTACTTAGGTCCTGAAAGATACAAGTGATCAATCACATCGATCTATTTGATCACATTTTCTAAAAATTCATAAATTTATTTGATGACATATATTTTTTATATACTAAAATGATGTCATGTATATAAGAGACTAAAATCATGTTAAAATACTTCAAGGACTAAATTGATTATGTATATTTTTCAGGAACTAAATTAATATAAATAAATATTTAAATAATCAAACCTATCTGATCACGTATGTATTATACTAACATTGTCGGTATAAAATAGTTCAAAAGCAAAGCTTAAGTAAAAATGATTCAACACATTGCAAATTTTTATTATTTAAATTTGTTTATTTAAATTTTATTTTTCCTCATTTTACATTTTTTTTATAGTGAAAGCAGTTTAACTATCTTTCTTAATTAAAATTTGACTTTTCTCTTTCTTCATTAAACTTCAAATTTGCCACTCTCTTTATGAATTGAATTGGAGTGGTTTACTCTGATACAGTGATCATGAAGGTTATACCACCTTATACTTCATTTGAAAAATATAGGAAAATATTTTTCAATTAGAAAACCTGCTTAAAATTTATTGTCACAATTACGAGACAAAGTGTGATAGGATCATTTTAACCCATACTTTTCTTCTAATCACTGAAAAATTGCCACATGGGTCTAAGTAAAATTTTTTATCAAGCATTATATTAATTATTCTAGCATCATATTAGGTTTCAAATTTTTTTACAAGTGATTATGAAACTTATTAAACTTTATAAACAACTTAAAAAGTTGAAAAATATATTTTAAAATCATTTTTTAAAATTATAAAATATATAAAAAAAATTATTTTAGATGAAAAAAGTGATTTTGCCCAAAAATTCCATTCAAACCGCCCTAAAGCTCCGATGCTAGTTTCCTCCTGATTACAGGGCTCAAATACGAGGCTTTGTAGTATTCCAATTAATTAAAATAAAAAGATATTTGAAAATTAAAATTGATATCTTATAAAAATAAAACTTGTAAAATATAAGTATTTAATTAGTTGTGTTTAGGTAATAAAAGTATTTTGCATCTATTGTGTTAAACTAGTATTATTCAAAGTCTATTTTGAAAATATTTTACAAGCTATTTTTTTATTGTTTTATTCAATAGATAAATTGTTATCTTTGGTGTTTAATTCATTTGTCCTAATCGACTTCCCAATTATGTATTATTATAACTTTAGGTTAATTTTCAGTTTTTTCTGTTAATGAGCAATATGCAAAGACCTATATAAGTATTCAATGAACCTGCTCTGACCTTGGGATAGGGTAAACTTTCTTCTCGCCTAAACTTTATTTGATAAAAAATTATATTTCATATATAACTTGATTTAGTAACTCAAAATTTAAAATTATTTTATATAATTATTAATAAATTCAAATCCTCTATCTTCATTGATTATAAAAAAAATTATCTCTTCATTAATCATTGATAAAAATGATTACATATTCTCTTGCATCATAAAACTTAAGCCTCTACTGGTATCTTTAATTTTCTTTATTAAATTTAACAATCTCAAGTTATAAAAAATATCTATAAGATCAATATATTTAATAACGTTTGGAAGAGCTTTACCGATATAGTGGCTTAATCTGTCTTAAATCCGATTAGGCAGAATTGAGTAAACTTTGAAGACTAGTGGTTTAAAAATAAATAAAAGATTTTTTTTTATATGTAAATTAAGCCGCAACATGGAAAATGAAAAATCGTTTCCTTAAGATTGTTTTTTTATCTTTCAATCTGTTTATAATTCGAATTCAACCAAAGAAAGTTCTTCCTGTTAAAATTCTTCATGAAAAGTTTTTAATTTTTTACAATAGAAGGACGATAAACTTGCATGATGTTTATTTTTTATTTTAAATTGAATAAACAAAAGTCAATTTAACTGTTTAATGTTGAAATCTAAATGAAATTAATGGACATTTTTAAAATAAAAAATGACTTTCCTATATTCTATTTATTATTTGACTATCAATTTTATGAGTCATAATTATCTTTTATATTCTTTATTGTCACAACTCGATTTAGAAATCTTATCGCCACATAAACCTCGTGATCACTAAGTCTCTCTATATGCATATTTTAAGCATAAAAACGATTTAAATCATAATTATATGTCTAATATAAATCATGAAATCCATTTCTAAAACATTGATTTATCTCTGATATAAATCTCTTTGTCTCTAAAGCAAAGTCATCATAAATAATCATTTCATAATCAACTCTAAATTTGTGGTCATAATACAAAACATATACTGAGTTACTCTCTATACATAATAAACCATGAAAACTATAATCATATAAATACAAAATAATCTTAATCATTATGCAAAATGCGAAAGAAATATCTCTATGGTCGGGGACCCTACAAGCAATGACACTAGAGCACTTTATATCAAAATACAAAAGGGCACTTCACTTCGAAGTGAAACTCACCAATTAATATCCCTCTACTGTTAGAGAGGAGGTGGTTGAGAATGACTCACAACAGCTGCTGTATCTATAATGGAAGGAAAAAAAAAAAAAGAGGTGAGTTTTATCTAAAACTCAATGAGTGAATTCTCACCCATAACCCCCTCCATGGGACAAACACACAAAAATGTATAAAATCATAATAATAATACTCATAAAACAAACTCTAAAGCATTTTTCATATTTACATACATATTGATTCCAAAATCAACATTTCTCTAAAATATAAATATCAGCCCTCTAATAGATAAACATGGATCTCTAGTTTACATAATAAGTGACGGAACAAATTCTCTAGTTATGCATAATAAATATGATACAATAAATTTTCTGATATCTGTAGTTTCCTTAAGGACCCAAATTAGATATCTAACTAGGTTCCATCTTTGCTCTGTGGTGAGATTGTCCCTTAGTACCAAGATTAGTGATTGCTTCAACCGTTAACTCATTATCTGTTTCTTTATAGTATCGTATAGTTCGAAATTATAAACCAAATATTTTCTCTAAAACTCTATACTGGGCTCTACTTTAAGTTTAAAGCTCTATCATGTAAAAATATCCTATTATGGAAATCATTGTGATAATCATAAAATCTTTAGTAATTCGTAATCATCATCTAGCTTTTCATAAAAATTATTTTAACAATAATTGTCCCATAAGTATATTAAAAACATATGCTTCATGCTCTTTAAAATCTATAATTTCATAAACTTGGCAATTCAACAATAAATCTCTAATCTCTCAAAATAATCTCGAAAAGCATGCCATTATGCCACAATCTAATGAAAATAGCTCTATTGATCAACATAGAGATCTCATGATTTGAACTCATTCATCTAAAAGGGAAGAACAGATGGTATCAACACCAACGGGGCTCCATGGAGTGGAAATGACACCAACATCTATCAAAACAACCACATAAAACGCTAGACTAGTCTCTAATACTCTCTAGTTAGCTCTAGATTAACTATAATCACATTGGTGGAGCACCCTCACTTAACAATAATGAGAAATAAAGACACCCACAATATGAGGGAGGAAGAAGATGGAAGAATCTAATATAAACCAATAACAATCCCTTACCTTTGATCATGGAGGAGAAAGATTTGAAGTGAGATTGAGTGAAATAAAGGGGGAAAGGTGTTGGAGCTCAATGGTTTCATAAATGGGGAAGGGGAGTGTCATAACCCAATTTGGGAACGTAATCGGTACGTGATCGGCACGTAAGGAATCCCATCCTCACGTAAGTCTCGTGACCTCTGAGTCCTCTATACATGCATATAATAATAATAAATCAATTTATAAAACATCATTTCATCTCTAATCAATCTTCTGGTCTTTTGAAATCAATCTCATCGTCAATAACATTATAATTAAACCCTAAATCTACCTCTGTAATACAACATATATGAGTTGCTCTCTATACAAACTATCCATGAAGGCTATAATAATGTAAATACAAAATGATCATGATAAATCAATGCAAATCTATCTCTATGGTTCGGCAGCTTGCCCGAAATGTACATTGGAGCACTCTATCTCTAACCAAAAAGCAAAGACACTTCATTGAAGTGAAGTTCACCAACTGAAAACCTCTACTGCTGGGGAGGAGATGACTGAGACGGACCCGTAGTAGCTAAAGTATCTGTATTGGACAAAGGGAGAGTGGTGAGTTTCTTCTAAAACTTAGTGAGTGAATTATCACCCGTAACCCCTTTCATGGGACAACAACCAAGATGCATAAAAATCATAATATTACTAATAATCAATAACAATAATAATAATAAAATAAATTATAAAATTATTCAAGTAATCCCATATATAACATATAAAACAAAGCTCTAAACTCCTCTGGGTCACAATCAATAATACTTTGAACTTGTTAAACATACATCAGACTAATAATAATAACTATTGTAAATATCTCCATTCTCTATTGGTACCTCGTTAGGTCTCGATTCACTATGTTCCCTAGAAGCTCTATCTCTATGGCCGTTAATAAAGGATTTGCCTCCGTGGGTGTTTAACATTATTGCCTCCATGGTTGTTTAATGTTATTGCCTCCATGGTTGTTTAATGTTATTGCCTCCCTGGCTGTTTAATGCTACTATCTCTATGACTGTTTAATAGTATTGCCTCCATGGCTGTCTAATGCTATTGTCTCTATAGCTGTTTAATGTTATTGCCTCCATAGTCGTTTTAATATATCTCCTCATACATAACTCAACAGAAATAAATAAAATCAACAATACTCAAATTTTGTAACTAAAGGGTGGGTGCTCTGTCCCTCATGAACACGAGCCCTTAAATTTTTACTACTCCGAGAGTTCTTGATTCATACAACTCTAACAATATGACTTTAGCATAACTATGACTATAAAAATCGAGCCCAAGGGATCACTACTTGTAGGTATCCCAATTTCAAATCCAAAAAATATGTATTTGACAATTGCTATGAATCACACTAAATTTCATACCTATTTGTACTATAAAACTGTAGTTCTCAATTTAACTCTCAAGCTAACATAAATATAAAATCATAGCTCCAAAACACTAGGGATTCAAAGTCATAACATAATAGTTCTAAAGTGAATTAATATATTTATTCACAAACTAATTCCTACTTACTGTATATATTTATTTTATCTAAATACGTTGTACTAGGCTCTTCTCTGGTTTAGACTCTATCACACACACACACACACACTCTACTCTTGAAATCATCCTGGAAATTCATAAATCTCTAATATGATTATATTCATAATCTAGCTCTATATTAAAAATCATTTTAGCAACAAATGGTCTCATGAGTCTCTTGAAAAAAATATAATTCATGCTCTTGAAAAATCAAAATCTCATAAACTTAACAAACCAATAAAGGCTTATAGTCTCTTTAGAATAAATTCTAAAATCATGCAATAATTCTACAATATAAGGAAAATAACTATAATGATCAAAATAAAGGTCATGGGATTATTAAACCTACTCACTTGGAGGGGAGAACAAAAGGAGATAACCCGGTAAAGCTTCGGGGAGAAAAGTTGGCACCAATATCTACTATTATAACCATAAAACTCATCAAAGATCTATAGGTAGCTCTATATTACTCTAAACTCACTCTAACAACATTGGGGAAGTACCCCCACTTGACAATAATGAAGAATAATAACTACCCAAACCTAGGAACGTGGAATAGAGAGGAAATAAAGATTTGGGGTGTTTGGGTTCGGTTTTTGCAAATGAAACCCGAAGGGGAAGGGTTTATAATGGGGTTGGGGCTCTTTAATGAAACTACATTATTTCTGATACTGGTTTGATATGGGGTGCTCGCTGCAGCGAGTAAATCTCACTGTAGTGAACTTGGAGAATCAACAACATATCTCACTGCAACGAGCCTCTTGGCTTGTCTGCTCGCTACAGCGAGGCTGTTTTGCAAAATCTTGCAACAACAGCACCCAACTGCATCTGGGTTGTCTCAGTACTCACTTACTTATATTTATTAATTTTAAGTTAATAACTTTAAAACATAAATATAAATAAGGAAAGACCCCCTATTTAGATTCAAATAAAATATATTAAAAAAACACTGATCAATCAAAATCCAACTTTTGAATTTTAGTTCAAATTCCGGAATTCTCACTTTTTTCTAACCTTGTGGGCTAAAAACGAAACATCTAGATGTCTCCTAAAATTCATTAAAAATCACTCTTCAATTTATTTTCCTTTGGAGAGCAATTATTGGGACTTTTGGTCTCAAGAAGGTGGCTCCAACACATAGCCTTCTAAGGAGGTGTAGGCTTTAGACTTAGGGAAATCCCGGACCCGACAACATAGGTGGGTCCTAGGGACATTGAGGCTATTCAGAATTTGTCTGCTAACATGTGTACACCAGGTATTACAGGGAGCCTGAGTTTAGGGTATATAAAGGGGTAAGGGGTCACTTAAGTGAAACTGTGTCATTTCACACTGTTCACCCTCCAAGTGCACCACTATAGCAGTTGACAGAGTGCCGAACTCTGCCCGCCTAACCCCCTTAACTACTACATGTGATAACAACCTTTGATTTTGCATAAAAGGTCGTTTTTGCATCAGGGGCCTTTCTGGCAATGCAGGCGAGTCTCGAGGAATCTTAAGTTGTACAGAACTTATCTAAGAACACGTGTACTCGAGGTATTATATTTATACTTTATTGTAAATGACCGATGTGTTAAATAATAAATTCTAGAAACAAAATCTATTGTTACTTTAAAATTTTTTAAGAATTTCATTGTAATCAATACTCTTAAATTTTTAAAACGTTGTTTTATATTTTTTATTATATATTTGTTTCTTAAATGCACTTATTCTCAAAATAAAAATGTAAAAACTAAATATGTCTTTTGAGGTTATTCTTAAAATAAGATTGGGCTTATTTTTTATACTCAAATTTAAGGTAATTATCTATGAAAATAATTATTAAATTATAATTCAACCTTGATATATTGTCGGTTTAATATTTTTCATATAATTGTCTAGTTATCTATTGTTTACCTTTTATATAACTATTTAAATAATTATATAAAATATATGATATGATTGATTGATAGTGTAAAATACTTTATAAAAACAATATATCAAAGTGAACCTCATTAAATGTAAGTAATTCTATGAAAATTTGTCACTTAAAACATAAACTAAATTTTAGTACATTGAGAATGTTAAAGACTTTTACACTAACAACAAATATAATAGACTCTCACATCAACTACTTATAAAATCATTAAACTAAAATGATTTAAATATATGACATTATAAAATTCATTAAAATAAAAATTTTAAACAGTGTGATGAGTATTAACCAAACTTGTCTAATTAATAACTAAGAGTATTTTTTAAAAGAGATTAATTTTGATATTGTAAAGTGTTTTACAATATCATTTGATCATAAAATTTTATTTGTAAAAATTTTAAGATAATAAGTAATTGAGCCAATTACTTTTGGATGTAATAATATATATTACATGTATGAGATTTTCTGATACCGATAGCCATTTTTTATAAAAAAAATTATAACTTATAATTTATAAGCCATTTTTTTTCCTATGGCATTATAATTACTAATTAATAAGCTACACATATCATGTTAATATTTTGTATTAATATAATTTATTTTAAAATTTACCATACATCTGACAACCATACTTCAAAATATTATTAATTTAACCAGAATATATATTATGTAAGTTTCGTATTTGCCTTGTCTTATTCCAATTATTAGTGAAACCAAAATCAAATGCTCCATACGTTTCACAATAATTATCAATTTTTCATATTTCAGAATATCTATTTATTTATAATATCTAGATAATATTATTTTTCTATAGCCTTAATATAACTGTGTTAGTCAGGTAGTATTTAATTTATTTATTAAGATGAATAATAATAACTAGTCAAAGATAATTTTATCAATTTATATAATTTTTTATATTTATTAAAACATATTTTTGATACGTATATTATTTAATTTTTAACTAGTATTATAAAACGACAGAAGTAATAATAAAATCAATCCAAATCAAGGTTCCGAATCAAAATCAAAATATCAAGTTAAACACGACCCAAGGACAGGACCAAAGAGAGGAAAAAAAATAAAGATCCCAAAGACAGCTTGGTGCAGACTACAAAGTACAAACCGACAATTAGTAACTCGAAAACGTATGTACAAACCAAGGGGCGACAGTTTGACCAAAAAAACAAAGAAGGGAAAAAACAAGGGACAACATGGACAATTTCATTGGTCTCTAGTGGATTGGCACACCAAAGTATCCCAAATCCCAATCATAAAGATCGCTTAATGCTTGTACCCAAAAAAAACAATAAAAAGATCGCTTGCCTATTTTCCCCTTCTTTCTTTTCTTTATTTTTTTTATTCATAAAGAAAATCTCAATGTGATCCTGCAATCTCTGATGGAAAATTATTTTGAGGGCAACAAAATAGAAGAATTTTTAATATTTCTAAAGCATATTTAATATATATTACAGAGACATATATCACTATTTATTTTAATTTATAATATTTAAAAAAACTTAAAAATTATATACAAAATCTAAAATGATTGATTAGAGAGGGTGTACTATATATATTTTGAAAGCATGTAAAAATTTCTTTAACAAAATAATTTGAGATTTGGCTCCCATAAATAAAGTGAGGATTAAAGAAATGATTTCATTTTAAAGAGTAAAGTAAATAGATTTTATTTTTAGATAAATAAAATTAAAAATTAATCCATCTTTATCTTGTTAATTTAAATATAAAATTACTCATTTTTACACTTTGAAATAAATATTTTATTTAAGAGGATCCAAATTTCCTGATAATAATATCATGTGATGGGAATCAATTATAATAGAAGCTATTCAGTAGAATTCATCAAACCCGCACTTTTTCACTTTATTACTCTCCTAGAGGTAAATGTTGCAAGGACAAGTGTCCGTCCCACGAGGAACAAATAAGGAAGAACCTTTGATGAGAGCAGCGTTCGCGTTAGCGTTATGGGGGTAAAACGGTCTAATCAACATCAACCTAGAACTTGATAAATCGAAAAAGCCTCCTCCGGTCGGAACCACTCTCCCTCTCCCTCTCTCTCCTCTCTCTCTCTCTCTCTCTTCTTTTTTTTTTTCTTCTTTTTTTCCTCAAACCGTTTCGTGCCCTTTTTATTTTTTGTTTTTATTTTTTTTTTGACAACTTCACCAACCATCTCTCTCTTTTCCTTCTGCGCGCGACGCAGACCCTGCCTCTCTCTCTCTCTCTCTCAGACCCAGAAACAAAAAAGATTAGTTTGTTACTTTTTTTTTTTTCAATTTCATTTTTCTATTTTTCTTTTTAAACTACCATTGTTGAAAAGGCCAAAACCTCCTTATCCTCAATCTCACACGTCTTCAAGCAGGTATCTATATTCTACTTGCTCTCCAAGTTTTATTTTATTTATTTGTTTTTTGTTTTCTTGTTTTTATCTTTTTTTCCTTCTCTCTCTCTCTTGTTTTTTAATTTTAATTTTCGCTATTTTTCTTAATGTTTATGTGCCTGGGAACCGTGTTTCACCGTCTGCATTTTTTTGCGAAATTCTGAAAGTAGGGTTTTTATTGGTTCCTTTTTTTTTTTTGGTTCCCTCTCTTTCCGTGTCGAGTGCCGCAGGTGAATGCTGCTTTCTAGGGTTTTCTTTCTGAGCTACGCTTTTCACGAGCAGGTAGTAGTTTTGTTTTTATTTGCTTTTTAATTGAAAGGTTGCATTTGCGTTAATTGAATATACCGTGTTCAAGGTTGTGTTGCATTGTGCCTTGTTTTGTTAATTCGTTATTGATGCTGTTTTTTTTTTACCTGTTTTTGAAGCTCGGTTTTTGTTAATCAGAGATTGAGGTGCTCTGGTATTGCTGTGGTTGGGATTTTTTTGAATGGTTTGTTGTTAATTTGAGATGGGCTCGTGTGGGGAATCAGCTATGGTTGATGATGGTGTCTCGGGCGGGTCTGTTATTGAGCAGCATTCGTGTTCAGAGATTCCTGTGCAGTGTGATCCTGTGCAGCAGTCATGTTCAGAAGGAGCTCGCAATGTGTTGGATTCTGATGTTGAGTTTCGTGGTGTGAAGGGTGGGTGTGTTGATTTTCGCTGTAAGGCCCAGGTGGGTTCTTCTGCAGGCGTTGTTAATGTTATGGACGGGTGCCAAGTGGGTTCTGCGAGTGATGTTACAAATGTGTGCAGAGATGGATTGGCAAGTGAATGTGAAAATGCTGATGTGTTGCTGTTGGAGAAAACATCTGAAGATAATTGTCAGAATCCCTTAGGGATGTGTTGTGGGAGTACTGAGGTTTCCGGTATAAGCACTGGTGGGTTGTGCTTGGAAGGAAAATGTCAAGATGAAGGCAACTTAGACAATCTGTCAGAGTCCCTAGCTGTGAATGGCTTGCAGGAGCATTGTGTTCAGCAGGATGAGCAGAAGGATGACACAATCAACATATGCCCCTCAGCAGGAGATGATTCAGCTGTCGTGGGAGGCAAAGATCATGACGCTGGTTTACTCCCCGATGCTTCTAACCGTGTGCCCAATTTCAGGCATTCTGAAATTTCCTTGGAATCAGAACCTATGACTGACTTGCAAGTCGATTGCAACCAGCAAAATGAGCAGGGGGGCGTTATGAGAGACGCAGATCCCTTGTCAAAGGTTGTGGAAAAATGTGATACTTTTAGTGGGATGGAAGCCAATGCTTGCAGGAAGATATATCCTTCACAGGCTATGGAAATGGAAGTCCTGTCAAGTGCTTTATTTACGGAAGTAGAGAGCAGAAGTGATCAGCCATGTGATCTTAAAATTGGTGAGGATCAGAATAATACTTTTGAGGAAAAGACTATAGCTTTTGTTGGCGAGGAAAGCATTATTGATCCATTTGTACAAGTATTGTCTCCACCATGTTGCGGTAGGACCTTGGGGAATTCACCTGTGGTTGATTCGTCTTCTGAGCTTTCACTGTTGGATCAGGGGAATGAAGTGAAGAATGATATCTTGCAAGTAGAAGAGAATTTATGTCAATTGAAGGAATGTAGCTCAGAGGATGCTACCAACTGTGCCTCTACAAAATCATTGGGTCCTGGATCAGGTCAGCCATCTGTTGTTTTAATGACCAATGACTCTTCGAAGGATGTGCCTGATCTGCCTCCAAAGAGTGATGCTGTTTCTGTCAATAATAGTATTGTTGTGGACACTGCTGGGCGGACATATAATGATGGAAAAGGTATTGTTGAGGCTGATTGTTTCACTGAAAGCATTCTTTTGCCTTCTCAAAGGAATAGTAGAAGAACTAAAGTTGGTCGTAAGTCACAAACCAAAAGAGCTTCAAGAAAATGCAAGAACAAAGATGGTGTGACGCATGCAGGTGGGGGTATGAAGATAAACTTAGAGGTTGCTAGAAGGAAAAGAAGTCGTTTCTCCAAACCAGCCCGTTCTTCTCTTTGGGGATTGCTTGGGAACATAGAACAGTTTTTTGGGCAAGATAATGAGCTTGAGGTCAGTAAAGCTGTGTGCCAAGAATTGGGGAAGACTAGAAGCAAGCGTCAAGGTAGCAAAGCGATTAAGAACATTGCAAATTCTAGTTCTTTGAGTTCAGTGCAGAAATGTCCTGTTCCAACTACCCGTGTTCGTCTGAAGATAAAGTTTGGGAAAGAAATTGATTTAAGTAGCTCAAATGTCTCGATTCCAGAGACTGTTGATGGCTTGGCTTCTGCTTTTGACTTGGGGACTGGATCAGGTTCTCAGAAAGTAGCAAGCAATGCTGAAGACAAATTGTCTGAAGTGGTGGCCTTGGGAAATTTAGAATCTTCCAAAAACAACCTGGAAAAGGATGCTCTTGTTCTAAATGGTCAAATCACAATTAGCCACATAGAAAGTACTGCAATATCAGAGAAGTCCCGTGTGGTTGCTGAGGCACAGTGTCTTGTAGTTCCTCCAGAGAGGGTGGTTGAACCAGTGATTGAGCTTCTCAACAATAAGGATATGGATCCTGGAACTTCCCCTGATTCTGAAGTTATCAATTCACTTCCGGAAGTTCAGGTTGGAGAACGACATCAAGAAGTTGTACATCATGCTGCTTTAGGTCCTTCTTCCGAGTTCAATTCAAATTTGGATGTTATTGTCAACAAGAGAGGGAAGAAAAAAGACAAGCTTACTTATGCAAGTAATTGTATTAGTGAAGACGGATCACATGGTCCTCAAAGGAATAATAGAGCTAAACATTCAAAGAATCACAGGCGTAAGAAGAATTTCAGTGACGCAGTCAGCTCTTTGGAATTGCCTAATTCCACCGAGATAAGTGCTTCAAGGAAATCAATCAGCGGTAAAGAATTGTCTATGGAACCATTGCCCCATTCTGGAGAGATTGAACTTGGAGACTCCGCCAAAGATTTGAAAGTCCAAAGTCACATTGAAGTTGAGGCGACTTGCAAACCTGTTGACCACAGGCTTTCAGAATCCCAGGGTTCTGAGAATTTGCTTTCTTCTGCAAGATCTTTGGGGCGTAAACTACCTAAAAGTCTTATGACTAGTAAAGTTAGCAAGGCCAGATCTAAAGCTTCTGAATCGACAAGCAGGAAAAAGACCACTTGTAGATCCAAGGAGAGACAGAAAAAACCAACTAATAAGAGTGGAGTCAAGGGAAAAGGGCTCTCTCATAGAGTTAAATGTGAAGTGGAAGATCACCGACATACAGGTAGCTTTTTACATTTTAAATTGAGTGAATCATAGTGCGATATTAATTGTTAGACTTTGTATTCTTGTTTGACAGATTTTGTGTCCTTAATGATTATCTAAATCTTACTTAGCTTGTTTTATTCCTTGATCTTAGTTGTGGGCTTTATGGTTTGAGCAATTGAATATAAATAGGATTTATGTTTTTGGTGGGTGTCACAGCAGCCAGCGTAGTTGGAAATCATAAGTTGGATGCTGTTGGAAAAATTAATGCTGGTGACAACAGGGTATCAGTCAACGTATCTAATTTGGACATGGTGCCTGGCCTTGATTTAGCAGAGAAGCATCTATCACTACGTAATGCATGGGTGCGTTGTGATGATTGTCACAAGTGGCGGCGTATTCCGGCTGTGCTTGCTGACCAGATTGATGAAACAAACTGCATCTGGTATACCATGTTTATTCATACTATTCATTGCTGTTTTGCTATAACTTGTGAATAAAAGCTGAAGATGCCAAATATAATATAACAAAATCAGAATGTTTTTATCATCCGAGTTTCAATGCAATGATTCATTGTTATTAGTCTTGATTTATAGTTGTTGTTTATTATTTCAATCCTTTACTAGGTATTTACATATGAAGTAAATAAGGCAAACCTTCTTAATAAGCCGTGCCTTGCATGTGTGGTTTTCTTTTGCAGGACATGCAAGGACAGCAAAGATAAAGCCTTTGCTGATTGTGCTATCCCTCAGGAAAAGTCAAATGCAGAGATTAATGCAGAATTGGGATTATCAGACGCCTCAGGTGAAGAAGATGCTTATGACGGTTCCAAAAATTATAAGGAATTGGAATATCAACTGCCATTGGGTGTGTAATATTTGCTTAATTTTTTTTCAAAAGAAAGAAATTAAGCTTGAAGCTAGACTGTTTTTGAAATGTCATCTAATCTTAATTATTGTCTGATGTGTACTTTGCTTTATGCATTGCAGTTTCTCAGGAGTCAACTTTTACTCGTATTCTTACCAATGAGTTTATGCATCGTAGCCGTAAAACGCAGACTATTGATGAGGTCTTTCTATTTTATTTTGGGTTGAAGATAATCATATTACATTATTTGATTGAGGTGCATAGAGTTTGTAGTATGCATGGATTTGCATGTTTGTACTTAAATGTGAAAATTCATGATGTTGGTTTCCAATTCTGACTTGCATAGGGACTGAGGATAGTTTGGGACACTCTCTGGTGTATTTGGTTAGAGCGTAATTTCCGTATTGTTAATGACAGGTTTTTGGACAAGCAAGCCTTGTGGAACAAGATTAGGCATTTTACTTCTATTGAGTATAAAAATCATGATCCGTTTAGAGGGATTTCTCTCTTAGATATGTTGAAAGATTGGAGAACTTTGTTTTTGGGTGGTTTTTTCTTTTGTTAATTTTTGTTTTTGTCCAGACGAACTCTTGTCCTCCTATCTATTTGTATCCTTCCCCTCTTTATCTTATAAAAGTTCTTTTATATAAAAAAAAATTGGCTCTTAAGAATTTTAGAGAGAAAGTGAGTGAAGTTTGGAGGGAGGGGCAAGCATTTAATGAGAGAAAAATTAAAATGCTTTTTAATATAAGTTTTAAATGGACGGTTTATATACTTATTTATCAAATTGGCCACAATGCAATGGATTTTTTAAATACCTTTTCTGCAGATCATATCTAACAATCAACTTACTACAATTCATGGATAGTTTCTTATTTTACATTTTGATTAAGTTTTATATTTAATCATGATAATAGCACTTAGGTTTCAATTAAGTTTTGAAATTTTCATACATGTAAATTTGCACATTTGTTTTATGTTCCTTATTCATTGTACCCGTAAAATCATATCAGATAATGGTCTGCCATTGCAAACTACCCCAAGAAGGCAAGTCGGGCTGTGGTGATGAATGTCTAAACCGTATGCTTAACATCGAATGCGTGCAAGGAACCTGCCCATGTGGGGACCATTGTTCCAATCAGCAGGTTTATAAATTATTCATTTTCCTACTACAAAGATTCTAGTATATGGTCTTTTTTGTGAAAGGGAGTGATTGGAGTCCAAATGTTTGATTTCAGTTCCAGAAACGCAAGTATGCCAGCCTGAAGTGGTTTAAATGTGGGAAAAAGGGTTATGGACTGAAGGCACTTGAGGATATAGCTAAAGGGCAGTTTCTTATTGAATATGTCGGAGAGGTAACTTGGATAATACTTTGCTTCCTTTACATTATTGTTATATTGATTAACGTATTATTTCATTGTGATGTATGGAATATTGAGATTTGAGGTTGAATCTCTAAATTGAGATCATATTTGTCATTTGGTTCTATATTTTTGCAGAAATTTTAGGGTAGGGAAGAATACCCTTAATGAAGTTATACGTGTGGTCAAGTTGGATTTTCCTTGCTCTTCTTGACCTTGTCTTTTCTTTACCTCACAAGATATTGTTTGTGGATCCTCCCTGTGTTTTCTTTTTGTGGCTGAAAAAGATTTTATGCGACTTAATGTTACAACTAAATTTATTAGCAATATGTGAGGGTTGGGCTGATTTAGTTTGAGTTGACCACTACCATATACATCAACGAGATGATGGAGAGTTTGACCTATTTTTCTGTGCAATTTGATTGTCTCTTTGAATAGTGGAGATCCATTGAAAAATAGTAAGCTTTTAGCTGAGGAGTAACCAAAGAATATTGTATTGTTTTATGCATTTGCATATGTGAAAGAATTGTAGGCTTCAAACATGCACAAGGCACAGGCTTTCTGTTTCTTTTTATCAAACTTTAACATAGTAATAATAGAAGTATCTAGGATGGATTTGATCCACTTAGAGCCATTCAACCTAATTGTGTACACATGTAGGCTAGGGCTAATGAATAGCTTATAGCTTATATCTAACAATTGACTTTTGTTATTAAGGTTAAGGAATATTCAGAGCTGATTGGTATCCATATTTATTGAATTTCTGTTATGTCATATAGAGTTAGGATTTGCTTTGGGCAGGTGATCAACAACTTGTGCACACCATTGACCTTTATGTACATGAGATCTAATTTATGTTTGTAACAGGTGCTTGATATGCTTGCTTATGAGGCACGGCAAAGGGAGTATGCTTTGAAGGGTCATAGACATTTCTACTTTATGACCTTGAATGGCAGTGAGGTATGAATCTCACTTATATATACTTAATGAAATTTTTGTCAAAGAAGAGTTTCTGACTTTTAGTGGTGCTGAGTAGTTTTGTTGCCTCGAATGATACATAAATTTGTTTTGTTTGATAGTGTGTTCCATGCTGTAATTATTTACATAAACAGATAGTAGTTGTGGTTTAACTTTCTATTTATGCATCCCAGTGCAATGGAATTCTTATCTGCATCCTTAATGGAATTTTATTAGTAACAAAAATCTCTAGTTTGTTGCTTTTGGTGGCGCTGAGTACCTTTGTTGCCTTGAAACATACATAGATTTGTTTTGCTTAATAGTGTGTTCTGCAACACAATTATTATTCACATCAATAGATAGTAGTTGTAGTTGAATTTGGAATGAACCAAATCTAATCTCCCTAAGTGTGTGGTTTTTAATGCATTCTTCCGAAAAAAAAAAGAAGGGAAGAAATTTATTTTCAGGAAGTTCTGGTAATAGGATTCTTTTGCATTAAATTTCTACTCCTTATACGTGCTAGGAGAATTTAGAAGAACCAGACAGATCACCTATATTTCCTGCCATAGAAAAAGTCCCTGAATAAAATTATGGGAACCCAGAAATCACTTCAATGTATAAACCATACCTGTTAGAGTATAACGCACTTTTACATCATATAAGTCACTTTTACTGTTAGTGGTTCGTTAAATGGACTATTCTGGTTTATTTCTAATGATAACTTGTGTGAGTAGTGGTGATGACATGTTGACATGGTTTTTGTATCTTTTGAATTGTATTTTGAAAGTTCAGATCTTGTAATTGATGGAATAATAACTAAAAACCAACAAAATTTCCTTTGAATGGAAGTTACATGTTTGAGTTTTCCATTCAAATAGTGTTTATTAATCTGGATATCTATGGATTCTGACCTTTTGTCCTAATAGTAAGATGGACTGGACGTTAATGATATAATGAAACTAGAAAGGATGAACTCATTTCATATTGGGTCTGTATACAGGTGCTGGACAATGTATCAAGATTAAGACTTGTATAGTTATCACATCTTAGATTTTTCATTTCATGCTATTCACATTATAATTATTCCAAGAATGCAGTTGAGAACGGTGTCCTTGCCCGGATGTTTCAACTAGATTTATTATTGTGTTTGTAGTTTATTCTGCTTTGCCATTCACATTTCTTTATTTCCAGGTGATAGATGCAAGTGCCAAAGGAAACTTGGGTCGTTTCATTAATCATAGTTGTGATCCTAATTGTCGAACAGAAAAGGTGAATACACTATCACCTGCATAATTTTTGTGGTCTTTTAGCATAAGGTGATATGTTTGAGAAGCTTTTTATCTTTTGGTGCTTCTATTTGGAGGTAATTTATTGCTACTAATGTATATATGTCCAGCAAAAATGTTCCTTACATTCATGAGGATATAGATATATGCCATTTAGCATGCTTATCTTATATTATGGAATGTGGATGTATGCTTTTCCAGAACCTACCCTTCATGCCATGTTGTGGGTACTATTGGCTAGAGTATGAAATCCAGAATTATTCTCTTATTTCACATCAGTTGACTGACCGTGTGTTCTTTCCTTTTGCTGAACAGTGGATGGTGAATGGGGAAATCTGTATTGGACTGTTTGCCTTGAGGGATATTAAGCAGGTGTGCATGAAATATTCACTTATTAGTTGTTACCTTTATATGTCTATATTTTTTTGGCTTGTTTGACTTGATCTTGCATTTTTGTGTCATGGACTTATGCCAGTTGTTTGAAGGCTTGTTATTAGTATTGAGGACATAGAGGTCCTATTTGCTAACCTTACAAGTTTGAAATATGAAACGTAGTTGCTAAATGTTTTGTTTGGCCTGTGAGCATGTTTTAAGTACTATTATGTGCCTGGCTAAACTTTCATTCCACCACCTACCCCAGGATGAAGAAGTGACGTTTGATTACAACTATGTAAGGGTTTTTGGTGCTGCTGCCAAAAAATGTTACTGTGGTTCACTTAATTGTCGAGGTTATATAGGTGTTGGTGATCCACTTAATGATGACTTGATAGTTCAAGGTGATTCAGATGAAGAATTTCCTGAACCTGTGATGCTTACTGATGATGGTGAAATTGAAGAGTGTGTGCCTATACCCGAGTACTTTGATAATGTTGATATACAGTCTGCTAGGCATTTGTTGAAAGACAGGGATGTATTGGACAAGCCTACAACTGCTATAGATTCAGGTGTTACACTGGAGAAAGAGAGTTCTATGAACCATGCCTCAGCTGTTTCGCTGTTGCAGAGCTCTGAGGATGACTCAAAGGGCAAGTTACCATCAGTTCAAGTTGAGGAAAATTTTCAACAAGTGGAGGATGCAACAGGCAAAACCTTGCCTGCTGTACAAGGATATGCAATGGAATCAGATCTTACAGACAAAACTTCCTCCATTCAAAGAGGAGAGATGACTGCTTTACATGCAACTGTCAGTGAAGTGTTTCTGAATTCTACTTATAGTAATAGGGAATCCAAGTCTGAAATAGTTGAAGGCAGGCATGATTTTTCACAATCACATCTGCCTATTAAGACTCCTCAGCTGATTGGTTCTGTTAAAAAGGGAAAGGTACGTCCTAATCTTCCAAATGGCCTCAAAATTGAGGCAGCTGTCAACCGATTGCCAGTGTCATCTGGCAAACTGAAAAAAGTAGTGGAAGGTTCTTCCAATGGCAGGTTTGAAGCAGGTTGGTCTTCCTTGTTTACTTTGGCAACAAAGTTCTTACACACAAAATCCTTAATAAATAATAATGGAAAGCTTTTCATTACCTGCAGTTCAGGAGAAACTTAGTGAGTTGCTGGATGGAGATGGGGGAATAAGCAAAAGAAAAGTAAGTACTTTGTAATGGAAACAGGAAACTTGACAATTCCAAATAGTTACATTTATCTGGAAGCTTGTGCATACATGCGTTTTCTAGTATGCTTTTCCATAGTTAATTTTGTTTATCTAGCAAACCAAGAGAGGTCAACCTCTACTCTTCTGCTGTGATATGTTAATTTTATACTTGTATAATCAATTATGAGAAACAGTTCATGTCTTCCATCGACTTTGCTTTCTCTAATTTTGTTACTTGCTCAATGCTCATAACTGCCTCTATATTGGGGGTATTATTGGGCTTGCAACTGGGGTAGTTTTATGGGTTTACCGTTTTCACCATTTGACACCCCCTTTTTTTCTTGTAACAGGATGCTACCAAAGGCTACTTGAAGCTTTTGCTTCTCACTGTGGCATCAGGTGACAGGAGCAATCGTGAAGCCATTCAAAGGTCCTCTCTTGTTTGCTTTTTTTTATTTCTTCAATAGTTTGCTTTCTTCTTTGTTAAGCACTTAAGCACATGTTATATGCTTGTACTAGACTTATTCAGGCTTTATGGATGTGTAAATTTTTTTGAAAGGAAATGTACTTTGGTTGCAGCAATCGAGATCTTTCCATGATCCTTGATGCCCTTCTGAAAACAAAATCAAGAGCAGTGTTGAATGATATAATTAACAAAAATGGTAATCTATTCTCGCTTTCTATGTAATGTGATTTTCCCCTTATATCTGGAATGTAAACTGGTCAACCTTTGCTGAGCCTGAAAGTAACTCTAGCGTTCACCTTTCAGGTTTGCAGATGTTACATAAGATAATGAAGCAGTACAGACAAGACTTCAAGAAAATTCCAATACTACGAAAGCTTCTTAAGGTGCCTAGATGGGAAATCACTAGTATTTTAGTTGTTTGTTATCTGCATTTTGTTAGAGTTTATGTATGTTCCGATCCATTATTTTAAATTGTTGCTTGCCATTGAACCAATAATTTGCTGTCTTCTGTAAAACTGACAGTTGTGTTGTGAATTTCTACTGTTGGCTTGTTTTCTTTCTTTATTTATCTTGTATGATGGCCATCAGTTGTTTGGGCTCACTTAGGTTCTGAGGTCAGATATATGGACCAGCAATGAAATTATTTTGTTTCTTGTTGAGTTCTTAAATGGGGAAGCGCTCAAAGCAGTGTAATTTACCTCCTATTTTGGAGACCCTTAAGAATGGTATTATCATGACAAGCTAGTTCTGTTCTTGCCAAACAACATAATATCTTCAATTGATTTTGTGTTGAATTCACTGCATGTAATACGATTGGGCATGACCTATTCATTCTGTTCACCTAAAACTTAAAACGTATCGTTATGTTAATGGATTTTCTTATCCTTCTTAGATGTTTGTCAATTTCTCTTATCATTCAATTTGACTGTTAGAATATATGGTTCAATCTGGTAATTATTGATCTGTTGCATAGATGTTGCCATCCTATACTCTTCAATTAGTGAATAGTTGTTAGATCCTAGGATATGACTCCTCTCAAGTGAGAAAGTTTGTAAAGTGAGAAAGTGGAGAGTTAGTTACCCTTAGATCATGTAGCGGGACCTGCACACAATAAAATTATTGATCTAATGGAGGTTAACCATTCACTTTCTCACTTTACAAGCCTCCACACTTAGAGGAGCCACATCCTGGATCCTAAGCCTTGATTTGCTGCCTTCCAGTTTTTGTTCTCTCTTTCTTGAAGTGAGTGTTAGGAGAATGTACCACACATGCTTAATCAACTTCCTTTTGCAGGTCTTAGAATACCTGGCTGCAAGCAAGATATTGACATTAGAACACATCAATGGTGGTCCCCCATGTCATGGAATGGAGAGGTCAGTAAATTTGAGATTTTGTCCACTGACGAAATTGTAAGAAAATTTGTCAACTTCTAGAAAATGTCTGTTGTCTAACGACACTGAATTAAACAACGACATTGTAATTTATGACTTCTCCTCTGGTGCCTTTTTTGTTTGGGCCATTAAGGTATTAAAGATAAGGTTATTGTGGTGTGCTTAGAAGCATGAAATATACCAACATTTCCCTATTCCATATTTTTGTGGGGAGGGCGGATGGAAGAGATGATTTATATTTTGGCCTTGGCCTGATTTTGGAATAATTAATAAGGTTGGGCTGTTGCTTACACTTAATATCTTGTATCTCAAGCTTAAGTATAATCACCTAAATATACCGTGATTTGATGTAAGAGTCCATATTTTACTTATACACACATACAAGCAATATATTGAAGCAGTATTTTTGGGTCCCTACCAAGAAGAATATGATATTCTTGATGTGCTTGAAATATTGAAATATTTTTACTACAAATCTATACTTCTATACTACTAATAAAGGCGATAAATTCATTTAGTTATAATATTTCCTAACCTACACCTACATATCACGTAGCTGCCCCTTCTTTTCCTCACCTCTCGTCTCGTCTGATTTCATCCTTATTGCAAGATAAAGGCTCATTAATATATTAGCTTAATACTTGTAAGTTGTGATATTATTTTATGAATAAAAATTCAAAAGTGAAAAAGTAAATTTACAGGTCCTTCGATGCGTCTCAATCCACTAGTTAAAACTCGTGCCTGTCTTTAGATGTATTTTTCGTATTTGGATGGTAGCTTTTGGTGGTGCTAATCTAGATTGTTGTTTCATTATCTTGGCAGTTGTCTTACTTGTTTATTGTTGGAACTTGGAATCAAATCAATTCACTAGTTTGTCTTAAATCTTGAGTGTGAAATCAAGTATTTCATTATTCCAATTTTCTAATGCTTGCATAATTTCTGACTTGGAGAAATTTTATACTTACTCTGCCTTGCATGAAATTGTTCTATTGGTCTCTAAGAACCTATTCTTCTACTAATGATTGGTTTTATGTTCAGCTTTCGGGAATCAATGCTGTCTCTGACAGAGCATGATGACAAACAGGTATGCTTTATGCTAATTTTTTCGAGTCAGTTATGTCTTCACCGAGTCAGGCTGTGCGTATACCCTTCTGTACTGAAGTATGCTGTTACGACTTTTCCTTAACTGTGAGCATCTTTTTTTGGGTAAGGATTTGAATATTTGTATGTTTTAATTGTTTTGTTTGCACATGTAGGTCCATCAAATTGCTCGAAGCTTCCGAGACAGATGGATTCCTAGACCTGTCAGAAAACATGGATACACGGACAGGGACGACAACAGGGTAGAATCTCACAGAATTTTCAACTGTAACAGATATTCATCATCACACAATCATAGGCATGAGCAGGATTTAAGACCAACAGAAGCAATTGATTGTGTTCGGCAGTCGGTGCGTGTGACAAGTTCAGTAGAAGCTGGTGCCCCAGAGAGTTGCTCTGCACTGTCTCTAGATGGGGTTGAAATCAAAAGGGAAAGAAAACGCAAAAGCCGATGGGATCAACCAGGAGAGATAAATTCATTTTCTCATGCAGTTATTAGCTCTATGAATGAAAGCCAGAACATTCATGAGGATGTTCCACCAGGGTTTTCATGTCCAGTAGGTTCGGTGAATGCTCCACTTAAGTCTGGTGATTATGCTTTGCAAAATGCGAGCCGATCTGGATTTCCCTCTGATTTAGTCGTCGGTCATCCGAAGGAGAAATTTAACTCTCGCATACCTATCTCATATGGAATGCCGTGGCCTGTCGTCAAGCAATATGGAACACCTCATGCTGAAATTGTAGGGAGTTGGGTCACTGCACCTGGGATGCCTTTCAACCCTTTTCCTCCATTACCCCCATATCCGCGGGATGAGAAGGAGGCCTGTCAGCCTTCTAACACTACTAATGCTATGGTAATTGATCAGCCCGCTGAAGTCAAACAGTGGGATACTGGTGGCCTAGTTAATTGTTGCTCAGATGATATGACTCGCAGCACAGCTAGAGTTAACCCTGAAGACTTGAATCTTACATGTGAGGACAATAAGAACACTCCTAAGCGATTGAAGGATGACTCCTATGATTTGGGAAGAAGGTACTTTAGGCAGCAGAAATGGAATAACTCAAAAATACATCGACCATGGTTCCGGAGGAATGCATGGAAATGCAATGGGAATGACCCCAGTGGTGATATGTGCAGTATAGATGTAGGAAATGTACCAAAGGAGTCAGAAGTAACATGTTCAGAGGATGCAATTTGTAGAGATGAGAAAGGTGGCAATAATATTTAGCATGCACAGCAGCAAAACCAATATTGTTCACAGGAAAAAGAAATTGTTTTTGTTTTCTTTTTTCTTCCATATAAATTAATGTACTGTCAATTCATTTGTTCCTTAATCTAAAATTCAATGAAAATTTCATTCAATTACAGCAATTCTCTCCTTCACTTAGTTCCACCTCTATAGTCTATACTGTACTTGCGGGATCCTGCTGTTGTGAATGCTGATCTTCTGATCTTCTGCTGAAACCTTCAAGAGAAAGGCGTTTCCATTGATTTGTAATCCTCTCAAAAAATGGAAAACCTGCGATGTTGGAATGGTGGCAATACACATCATTGGTGAGACAAGTATTATATTGTTCGTTTCGACATGTTCCTTTTGCTGTGGTATGAGTGGTCTGAAGTTTAAGGGTAGTTTTTTGGTGCTGGCAGGACGGTGCCGGGTGCGTGTTATTATCTCTTGCTCTCGTGATTGAGATTTAATGAGACTAAATATTTAGCATACACACTGGTGTGGATTTAAGGATTGTACTCATTGGTATTAATAAATTAGTGAAATTTAAAAATAATCAATTACTTCTCTTGCTATCATGTAATTTGTCTTATTTATATCTTAACCTAGACAGATTATCTATTCGCTTGATGTCTCACTCATGTTGTATTCTTCATTGAAGTTGGTTCTTTACTTTTTGGAGAGCAGGTGTTTAAGCGGCTCAAAATCTTCAAAAGGCATACCTGCGAATGTCTCAAGTAATTGGTATGACATGTTTCTGTTTGTCGATGCCTTGTTTTGTTCCTAGATTAGGTGTAGATAGGTTTGCTTGTTGCCAATCTTAATGTTGGGTACAGAGGAATAGATTCCATTGAAAACTTCTTTTTATCCATAATTTAATGCTTCGTTTGGTGATCATTGTCATGCTTCAATCTGGAATACGGATGAATCATGCTCGTTTGATAACAATAGCCATCGGCTTTTCTGAAACTTACCTGGAAGTTTTTCTCGATTTTCTAGACTTAGGAGAAACAACTCGAAGAGCAAAATATATTTTTTCATTTCATTCTGGTTACTTCTGTACTTATCCTCCATAATAATCAAATGCAATTGGGATTGCTGAACAATAGAGGAAAAGACTCAGAGAAGTTGGTTGAAAATGTACCATAATCAGCTGCTTTTGACATAATTTTGGTCAACCTTCCCTGCACACTTTTGGGATTGGCTGGATTTGTTCTGTCCGACTTTATATATTCTTTTGCCAATTTTTCAAGAAACAATGAAAAGACCTTTTTTTTTAATTTAAAATTGAAAAATACAAATGCATAGGGTACAAGATCCATAGCCCCGGGGTAGGGAAGAGTGTGACGAGCCATAGAAGTTGCAACTTCCGAGGAAAGCTGATAAATCATGGTTTGCTATGCATTTTTTCCAAGTATGTTTATGAGCAGTGTTTCCTCATATAGTATGAGCATATTAACTACATATAATACGCATTGTCTTTTCGACGGATTCAAGTTTATGTTGTTGCCTTACTAGTAATCACGTTTTCCTCCTAGACATAACTATGTCAAGTGATTTCTGATTACATATTTTGGGGCAGTAGTTAAGCACAATATGCCCCAGGCGAAGACAATAGATTTGTGAGGTTAAATTTTGTAACAGGTGAAAATATTGTCATCCTTAAGCTCTAGTCTTTTGATTTTTTTTATTTTTAGGTTACAGATGAGATTTTATTTTTAGCATTTAGTCGAGAAAATAGTATGTTTTTGAGAAAATAATTTCATGGTAAGTGATCTATCGATTATTCATCTTGTTAATGTAGTCATCTTTCTTTGACCAAACACACGAACTGAAGAGTGAGAAACAGTATGAAAATTGAAAACTTTGTGAAAATTTCCCATGGCTTCATAATGTATAAATTGTTACTATTGATTACGATTAAGATAAATCCAAACAGAACATATGAAAGATCTAATCAGTGATTGAAAAAAGAAAAATGCAACCAAGCCAAGTTAAATTTTCACACGAAGATATTCATTCTTGAAACTATAATGCAAAATGATCATATTAGAAAACGAACCAACCTTAGTTATGTGATCCTTGGTGGCCTACCAGTAAGGCAAATCAACGGTTTACAATAAATAAATAAACACCAGCAATATAGTAGTATTACAAACTGAAATTGGGTTCATGATACTGGTGTTCGTACAACAAAAGCAAAAGGGAAATGTGTAACGCCAGAGGGACCTCGTCAGGAAATCCAAAAATCCAGTGTTGAAGACATACTTTATTGATGTAACCGTGAGAGCATTTACAAATATCAGAATTACAAATTATGTTACACATAACAAGCAGCAACCCTTGCAGGAAGGAATTGTTCCAATATCTTTAGACCCAACGTTGCCCAGATATTGTTAATCCTTTGATGGAAAGGAAGATGGCTACAATGAATTGTTTTAGTACCCCCCCGAAGATTTTTTGGAGAATGGCCACTCTAACATGCAACAGATTCAGAGTCCAAGCCACTTTTGCCGAGTGCCTAGCATCACCAATCTTTAAGGGAGAAAGAAAAAAGGATTCTCCCTTCTCTCCCAAGGAAAAACAAAAAAAATGATGTTGAAAACAAAACGGCAAAAATAAACAAAGAACCGTCCAACATAAATCCTCCTTATCTATCACAATACACAGTTACACACACAAAGCTCTTTCATATGTTCACTTATTTAACCTCCTTTTGGCAACCATGATTATATACATGTACCTCACTAGTACCTCTTCAGCATGCTTCTAATACGAACTAAGCACCATGTTTTTAATAGTGTTTTGTGCTTTCTCCAACCATCAAAATACCTACCAATTACCTTTTTGTAACTAGGCCTTTGCTGAATCAAAACCCAGTACTCAGCAATGTTTGGCCTTCCAGTTATGTACTCTTCCTCTAAATCCAAGAGTGTTAGGCGAGCCAACACTGGAATGAGCACAACATCAGCCATGGTAAACTCTTGACCAGCTATATAAGGTGTTTCACTCAGCTGCCTCTCTGCTTCATCAAGCAGTCTAACCAAGTGCTCCTTGCTCCTTCTTACAACATCTGGGTCTTTCAATTTTTCTTCAGTCTGATAGGCTTCTCTTAACTTCCGATGGTAAGCACCTGCAAGTTCAGGGGACTCGGACATGCGAGCGATCACCACCCGCCTTATGAACTTGGAAACAGAAATCCGGTATTTATCAGGTATATGGGAAAGTGAAAAAAACTTCGGATCCCACTCTTGTATCTTCTGCATCCATTCCATCACTTCCCTGCCACTGGTAGTGATAATCTCAGACCCTGAGGAGATGACAGCAATTCTTTCTATGTACCTGAAAATCCAATGGCACTATAAAATGTCTGCTTGTAACAAAATCATTTAATAAATATATTTACATTCACTGCCAGTCTTCATTCTTAATGAGCAGAAGGCTCAATGATCAAGTGTTATCAAGAAACAATAAAAACCACTCAATTATCGTAAGTGCATATACAATAGGTTACTTCAAAGGGATTTGATTCGGGGAGTAACGATAAATATGCAAAAAGTATATCCGTCACCAGTCAATCTCTATTTATTTATTTATTTTCTTTAGTTAACTTTTAATGCTGCATAAAGCTTGAAAAGTGACAGTACTATTACACAAACAATTTCAAGCCAGTGATAACAGAATAATGAAATACTTGTGAAGAGAGCATACTGGATTATATCAATAGTCTTGTATATGATGTGAGATCCATTTTGGAAAAGAGGGAGTCTTCCACTGGGATTCATACTGAAGAACGAAGAATCCAAGTTCTTGCCGGTTATGGGATTGACATGGTGAGAAGTATAATCAGTGCCTTTCTCTTCCAATGCAAGTCTCACCTTCTGGCTATCCAAATCAAATGGATGATGGTATAACTGCATTTTCTTATCAGCTCTTGGGAAGTTGCAGGTAGTGCTAAAAGTTAAAAGACTTGTTACACCAGCACCAGAAATCAGACAGAACAATGAGGCCTGCAAAACAGTGATATCAAGGTTGTCATCAAGCACCATCTTATATGATCACATAAATTCTTGTATAGAAACTTATAAATTGCACCCAAGAAAAAAATAAATAAATAAATCAATGTAAGAAAAAGCCAGTGAGTGAATCATTAAAAAAACAACTGAGACAGGTCAAGTAAAGGATAACTCTAATTAAATAGCAACTTGGCAGGGATGTAGCTAGAGCCAACTTGTGAAAAAGGCTTCCAGGTAAGAAGTGATGTCAGGCGTTAGTCATAATTGATGTATAGTGCAGAAAAGTTCAAGCGACATGTTGAAAGACGTACTGACAATTTGACATCATTCCAGATACCAGAAATCTCAAATGCAAATTTGATTCTCTCTTGCATGCATCTGTCCTACAACTGCTCCGCAAATAAAGATCATAGCCAAAGTAAAATTTCAAGGCATATGTGTGTGTGAGTGAGTGTCTGCGTGTGTGTGACCTCATGTAATGATGTAAAGAAAAAAGAGAGAGGTTTTCATTCAAAATTATATGGAAAAAAAATATGGGAACAGCGACCAAAAAAAAAAAACCATTGATCCAGCCCCCAGAAAAGGGGAAAAAAAAAATAAAGAATGATTTAATAGATTTGAAAAATGGAAAAAATATGAATCATATTCAAATTAACTTCGGATAATGAGACAGCTAAACGAAATACTATTCAGCAACCAGACATTTTTTATCCGATTGGATACATAAAGGGATGTAAGGGAAAAAGCTTTTTGGTAGATTTAAAAACACAAAAAACACAATTTCACAAACAAAATAAAACACCGGGTGAATCAGTTATTATGCAGAAAGCACAAACCTATGAAAAAGAAAGAAGAGAGGGGGGGGGGGGGACACAAATACAAACATAAACACAAAAGTGACAGCAAAACATATCCATAAGTAACCATGAGATGATTATGGGTAGAGAGAGAGAGAGAGGCATGGTACCCAGAAGCAGAAGAATTGGAATGAAGAAAAAGAAGTTAGCGTTTGGGATTGTAAGTGATTGATTATGTGGAATTCCCCTTGGAATAATAATAATAATAATAGTGTCAGGACGGAGAGTGAGTGGGGCAGTGACAATGACAAAAAGAAGCAATGCTTTCTGGTTCGCAGAAAGCAGCCGGAAACCAACATCGTTCCGCGTACTCGCTCATCTCGACGGACACGTGTCACCGTCATTAATTTTTCAATTAAGAATGAATAAATGTATATATCTATACACAATAATTATAAATAAACAATAATAAAAGCAATAGGTTGCTGGTAACTCCCTTTTGGTGTCTAAATTTTTATCTCAATTTTATTCTTCCAATTATACTTTTTCTCGACTTATCTATAATCTATAAATAATAAACAATAATAAAAGAAATAGATTGATGGTAAATGAGTTTTGGTGTCCAACTTTTTACCTCAATTTTATGAAGAAAAATAAATACATCTAATTCTAAATATGACATGTGATAATCAAATGCTATAAATCGGATTAAGTATTAGAGTTACTTGGAGCGGTAGACATCGATGAGTCCATGATTGATTGGTTATCTGCTTTCCTGTGAGAGAATCCAAGCGGCAGAGAGAAACTCCTCCTATCACCCTGTCAGTTGCAAAAGTGTGCATACTGTCTCAATGGGGCAACAATCCACACTGACTAGGGTTAGGAGTAGGGGCCTCTGCAGATTAGAAAAAATGGGCCAAGCTTGCCCATTATAGCTAAGCCCAATAATAATAACCGAACAACACCATATCCACCATGAAATCAAAACCAAGCCCAATAATAAAATTAATCATAAAATGGGCTATATAATATGGCTCAATATTTTGGCATCCAATTAATCTGGAATAAAATTAAAATTATAACAAAAAAATGATTTATGCTAGTCCACAACAATAGAATATCCAACATTCTCCCACTTGGACAACATAAATCTAAACATTATGATATACCAGATTAATCAACAATATGTGGCCACAACAAGATGTCAAAATAAGCCAACATAAACCACGAAAAGGTCCAAAATGGAACTATAAGCATCTTAACAATGCAGAAAATCATACTCGAAGGAATAGTGATATCATACATTGCAAGACACTTATATCCTGTGACCTAACAATAAAGTGGAATATGGACAAATGGGAAAGCACAACAAAACGGCATGCCAAAGTTTGAACAAGGTGCAATTTCCCAACAAAATGGCCCAAGCATCTGCCCAAGATGTCATATAAGATTCAATAAATTTATTACAATAACAAGAATGAGACTGGGTCCCAAATGTCTCCACAATATGCCATCACAATATATAAATAGACAATAATAATTATAACAATTAAATTGCACAGAATTAATCATATGGCAATAACAATAGCAACAATAGCTATTATTTGAACAATGTCTCAATATTATTCAATGTCTCAAATATTACAAATATGAGGTCATAATAAAACAAAAACATAAACTCCCACTAATCCAAGGCATCAAAAAACCTCACTACACCCATACGGGTTACATGATCAACAAAAGCTTTAACAGTTATGCCTTTTGTTAGGGGATCAGCAACATTAAGCTCTGTAGGGATATGCTCGACACGAGTTTTAAACTCTTGGATCTTCTCTCTCACAAACATAAACTTTGTCTCAAAGTGTTTTGTTCGCTTTGAGCTCTTATTATTAAGAGAAAAGCTCACCACAGCAAAGTTGTCACAATATATTGTAAGAGGTTTATAGATACTCTCCACAAAATCAAACTCAGCAATAAAGTTTTTTAACCATATCGCTTGACGTGTAGCCTCATAACAAGCTATATACTCTGCTTCCATGGTTGATGTAGCTGTAAGAGTCTGTTTGACACTCTTCCAAGAAATAGCTCCTCCAGCTAACATAAATACATAACCTGATGTGGACTTACGATCATCTGGACAACCACCATAATCAGAATCACAACAACATGTTACCTCAAGATGATCTGACCTCCTGTATGTAAGCATATAATCTTTGGTACCTTTCAGATACCTCAAAACACGCTTTTGACCGCCAATGTGCCACACCAGGTTTACTCAAGTATCTCCCAAGTACACCAACAACAAAACCAATATCAGGACGTGTACAAACTTGAGAATACATAAGGCTGCCAACAACAGAAGAATAAGGAATTTTCTTCATATCTGCCATTTCACTTTCAGTCTGAGGACACTGGGCACTAGAAAGCTTCTCACCCTTTTGAATGGGAGCAACACAGGGCTTACAAGATTGCATATTCAACCGGTTCAGGATTTTATCAATATATCCTTGTTGAGACAAACCAAGGATACCATGAGATCTATCACGATGAATCTCAATACCCAAAACAAAAGATGCATCACCAAGATCCTTCATATCAAAATGAGTTGTAAGCATCTGTTTGGTCTCATTCAGAAAACCCATATCATTACTAGCCAAAAGGATGTCATCAACATAAAGAACAAGAATAACAAAAATTTTCCCACAGCGCACGCGCTGCACGCGCCAGGCCCGCGCGTGGGGAAGTGCTGCGCGTCACTATTCATCATCTCTAAGCTCCAGCTGGATCCTGGAGCGGGTTCGCGACCCGTTTTACAGTTATACGGGTCGAAGGCGATATCTCTCTCAATTCTCAACGAAATTCAGTGATTTTTGTGTCTATGGATTCCTCTCTTAATGCTCTACAAAACCCATGTGATTTTGTTTCGAACCATAATTCCTATTAGTACAGAAAATCCTGCGAAGCTTAACACCTTTACTCTCGGTTTTTTGGCAATTTCTCTCTCTATACTTGATGAAAATTTATGATTTTGGTGTCAATAGATTCGAAATTTTATGCTCTACAAAAGCCCTAATGAATTAGAAACAATTTCACATGTATATGGGTTAAAGAATTTTAAAACAGAATCAGGTTCCAATACGGGGTTTATAACTTCAAAATCGAAATTCTCCTTGTATACTAATCCGATTCCTATGATCTTTATGTCGTTTTTCTCATAATATTATTAGTAACAAGAACCCTCAATCAATTTCGAATTCAATCAGTAAAATAAAAAAAAATTTGGAATTGGTAATTTAGGGCTTATCATATATACGAATTTAGTATTATAAACACTTAATCTGAATTATATTATCACAGCCATATTAGAATTAGCCTAAGCTCTGATACCAATTGAAGAAAAATAAATACATCTAATTCTAAATATGACATGTGATAATCAAATGCTATAAATCGGATTAAGTATTAGAGTTACTTGGAGCGGTAGACATCGATGAGTCCATGATTGATTGGTTATCTGCTTTCCTGTGAGAGAATCCAAGCGGCAGAGAGAAACTCCTCCTATCACCCTGTCAGTTGCAAAAGTGTGCGTACTGTCTCAATGGGGCAACAATCCACACTGACTAGGGTTAGGAGTAGGGGCCTCTGCAGATTAGAAAAAAATGGGCCAAGCTTGCCCATTATAGCTAAGCCCAATAATAATAACCGAACAACACCATATCCACCATGAAATCAAAACCAAGCCCAATAATAAAATTAATCATAAAATGGGCTATATAATATGGCTCAATATTTTGGCATCCAATTAATATGGAATAAAATTAAAATTATAACAAAAAAATGATTTATGCTAGTCCACAACAATAGAATATCCAACATTTTACTCTTCCAATTACCCCTTTTCTCAACATAATATTCAAATAAAAAATTAAATTCAAATAATTTTGTTAACTACCTCATTCCAGTTTTACATCTCATTCCCATTTTCGATAATTGCATTTCACTTCTCTTTTTCTACTACATGGGTCATCATTACTAGCACAACGCAAAATCCAAATGCAAATGCTTCTTCAAACATGTGTCCATCAAGTTTTTCCAGTTCTTTCTTCTTGGTTAATTTTGCCATTCCAAATTTAGAACCGCTTTAACATCTCTCTTTCACATACTCTTTAGTTTCCATTCAATTTTAGAATCTCTTTCTGTGAACTTATATACCATTTCAAGTTCAACATTGCATTTATAGAAACCCAAACAATATAGTCTAAGGAACTGTCCTTAGTCTTCTTCCCTTTCCCTCTACATCGATTTGCTCTTTCTGTCAGACTTAAGAAAGATAGAGCAACGTTACAACCCCATCATCCTAAACTCATCACGTGTATATCAAGGCCAATAGACCACCCACCCGCCCGTTGCTCTGTACATGTAAGTCGTTGATTTTTTGTACAATAAAAATTAAGGCATTATAACCATCATATGCAAATACATATTGCTAACATATGTAGAAATTAGACTATATCTATAGAAATTATCATTAATTTTATTCAAACAGAAGAACTACACCTTATTACATTTATTGTGCAAGTGTTTTAATGTTTTGATACTCATTTATTCATTTCAAGACTTTCTCTAATTTGCTTGAAAAAAATTGGTTTCTTTCTTCTTCTTCTTCTTCTTCTTCTGTTTTATTTGGGAAATTGAAAAGGAAAAAGTTATGGCATGTGGTGGGTATATGACAAAGACAAAAAAAAAAAGTATCACATGAATCTTGACATTAGTTAAAATAAATAAATATAAAACTATAAAAATAAAAAGAAAATGCATCAATTAACTTCATATATTATTTTACACATAAAATTTATTTCTATAATTTTACTCCTACTTTTATCTCTTCTTCAAAACACACCCCAACTTGGATTAGATGGCACAATATCTACATTATATTAGATAGGATTATAAATGGAAATTGTGACATGACTTAATTGTGTCTGAATTTTTACCACTAATTAACAAAGTAAGACTTAGACAAAACAATTAGCACTAAAAATTTATATATGACCTAATTATATACAAATTTCACTTGAGTTGATTTATTTCCAATTGAAATAACAATAAGATGGGAAATACTGTGAAACAAATGTTAGAATCTTATTTTAAACAATATGATAAAAAAGATAGGTAAAAGTCAAATATAATTTATGGCTTTTTATCTAAAAATTAAAAATTGCGGCCTGACGGGCACAACAGTACCTGGCATGACGGTAGTATACATAAGATGGACCTTCTTATTTCAACCTTCGACTGGCCTAGACAAGTTTTTTTATTTTGGGTAAATTGTGAATTATTAAGAAAAATGATAATTTGTTAGAACATGATTTCTAGTATTGCTGTTATTTCAACTAGTGAATTGATAGGCCTATCAATCCATATTTTTTTTATAATTTTTTTAACTTTTTATTTATTTTTATAACTTTCTTCAACTTCCTATGCATCAAGAGTATTTTGGAAAATAAAAATTTTAGACACCAAAAAGTAGTTAAAATGGACTATTCCTTTTATATATAGTACAGGTGCAATGCTAATTTGTGTGGACAACATTTAGATAGCTAGTGAATCATGTATAATTGATTGATAATTTTTGTTATACTATTATTAAATTCAATATATTGTCATTCAATTGTTATTTCATTTGCATAATCTTTTAAAATAGTAGATGTAAGAGTCAATTGTCATAATCGATATGGCAATAAATAATTGAATCACAGTGTAAGTATGTACAAATTAAATCTTTTATAATACTAATAAGTTGCATTGAATTTTAATGCATTAATTGTGTAAAAAAATCATCTGCTTTTATTTAGTCAAATTCTTAGTAGATATAAAAGTTAATCATATTTACGTATATAATACTATATGATTATATATTAACGTAAAATTGTTTGATTTTTACTACTAGTGTGTTTGGATGTGCGTTTGAGCACTCCAAAATCAATTTTTCATGTCCTAAATCAATTTTGCTCATTTATTATGATGTTTGGTTTTTCAATCTCAACATTAATTCTAACCTCTACAATTGATTCTATTAGGAGGAGTGAAAGTTTATTACTTCACCTTCCTATCAAATTGGGCCAGTGCAAGGCCACCCAGAAGACTCATTAACATTGCCTTTGAGCGGTAGAGGATCTCCTTACTGAGGATTTAATAATTGGGAGGAATCAAACTAATGACCATATGGAGCCCCGAACTCAATTCTTGGACGCAGAGGCGGAACCAAGGGGGGGCCAGGGGTTGCCATGGTCCCCCCCAAAATTCTTACTTTTCTTTATTATATATATAGAGGAGTGGCCCCCCCTTGGCTCCATTGTTTTGAAAAAGTGACGGTATACATCCTAGTCTTAGCCAAGAAAAACACTGCTGAAAGTACAAGCTACCCCTTCTATAGTAGTAACTAGCAACTATGCAAGCTGAGGCGTGGCCAAGAACTCTTACAAAAAAAAATGATTAAAAAATAAATAGAACTCACTTCTAGTAGCTTCTTTTAAAAGCTTTTTTTTACTCTTCTCTCACGATATTGAAAGCTGAAAGTAACAGAGCATAACACACACATGACATTTTCTCTCCTTACTTCTTAGTATTTTGAACGTTGTGACATTGGGGCTAGCTTTCTTTTTTTATTTTTTAAGCACAGCACCTGGAAGATCATTGATGGTCGCTGGAGACATGAAGCATTTGAAGTTAAAAGACAAAAAGTTCTAAAACAGTGGGAGATACTCAATGACATTCTTGTTGGAGTGAAGAAACAAAGTAAGATAATTTCTTTCTTCATTGTTTTTGTTCACTATTATAGCATGTGTAGTATAGAAATATGAAATATAGATATAAATTTTTTATTTGCTATCAATTAGTTAGTTGTTTTATTATGCTCTATTTTGATGTTAAAATATGCAATTTTTTTTTAGGTTGAGCTTTAGAGATGTCTAAGAAAAAAACTATAGACTCATTTTTTAAGAGAAAAGAGAGGGTAGATGATGAAAATGTTGTTGAACAACCTACAATGCGAACCATTGAGCAACCTATTCAACAACCTCCTTCCAAAATTATCAGGATTGAACAAGAAAAAATTGATATTGATACTTTGATACGTGATCCTGGAAAGCGTCCACAAATTTGGGATTATCCTATCAATCAACAAGATGAAATTCGTATGGCATATATGAAGTTTGGACCATATCATTTTTTTATGGATGTGTATCCCCTTTTTGGTCCAGACAGTCATCCTCGTCGATTTCAAGCTAATTGGTTCAAAAGTTTTCCTTGGTTAGAGTATTCACCAGAAGTCGATGCTGCATATTGTCTTCTATGCTATTTATTTTCTAGAAAATCTACTCCATTCACTCTGGGAGGATTTAGAAACTGGAAAAAAGTGAATAATGGGAAAGATTGTGCATTTTTTATCTCATATAGGAAAATCTCCTCATTCTCCTCACAATATTGCTGTTAAATGTTGTGAAGACTTGAAGAATCAATCATGTCATATTGACAAAGTATTATCTAAGCAGACTTCACAACAAATTTTAACTAATCGGTTGCGTCTTAAAGTTTCTATTGATGCTATCAAGTGGTTAACATTCCAATCTTGTGCTTTTAGAGGACATGATGAAAGTTTATAATCTAAGAATCGAGGCAATTTTCTTGAAATGTTGAAACTTTTAGCTTCTTACAATAAAGAAGTTGATGCAGTTGTTTTGGAGAATGCCCCTCAAAATGCAAAATATACATCACCTACTATTCAAAAGGAAATTTTACATCTCTTTGCTAGAAAGGTTCAAAATGAAATTTGTAATGAGATTGATAATGCAAAATTTTGTTTGATTGTTGATGAGGCTCGAGATGAATCTAAAAGAGAACAAATGGCTCTTGTTCTTAGATTTGTTGATAAACAGGGATATATCAAGGAGAGCCTAATAGATGTAGTACATGTAAGAGATACTACTGCAGTCACTCTTAAACAAGAGATTTGTTCTGTATTATCTCATCATAATCTCAACATTCAAAATGTTCGAGGCCAAGGATATGATGGTGCTAGTAATATGCGTGGAGAATGGAAAGGGTTACAAGCTTTAATTATTCAAGAATGCCCTTATGCATATTATGTACATTGTTTTGCTCATCAATTACAGTTAGCTCTTGTTGCTGCAGCTAAAGAAGTTGTAGATGTTCATGCTTTTTTTCAAAACTTGACTAATATTGTTAATGTTGTATGTTCTTCTTGCAAACGCAATAACGAGTTACAAGCTGCTTATGCAAATGAAATAGCTCATTTAGTTGCAAATAATGAGATTGAGACAGGGAGGGGAGCTAATCAAATTGGCACATTGCAGAGGCCTGGGGACACTAGATGGAGTTCTCATTTCAATTCAATATGTAGCCTTTTGCGCATGTTTGGTGCAACAAATTCAGTTCTTGAAGATTTAGCTATTAAAGGATCTACATACTCTCAATGAGTTGATGCTACTTATTGTCACAACCCACCTATGGAGTGTGAACGGCACGTGAGGATTTGGGTCCCCACGGAAGCCTCTGGTAACGTAACTGACTAATATGTATAAATAATCCAAATTTATTCAAAATATCTCAAGTTCAACTAAAACTTCAATAATATGAAATTGTTCTCAAAACATAAATTCTGAACATAAATTTGCATAAAATCCATATTCTAGGCCAAAGTCAAACATAACAAAACAATTAACAGAAATTCTGAAAATATATCATGCATGTCCGGGGATCCTGCCTACACAATTTATTGGAGCACTACTAGACTGACATAATTGACAATAAGCTCCACTCCAAAGCGAAGCTCACCAAGGAAGCTGTAGCACAACTACTGAGGATCCTGTGGTACAACTGAAACTGTAGCTGTATCTGTAGGGAAAGGAAAAGAGAGGGGTGAGTTCATCAAAACTCAGTGAGCGAGCCTCCACTCACAACCCACACGGGACAATAACAAAATACATAACATATACATGCAACTGATGTGAAATATATTACATATATAATTACATAGAAATTAACTGAATCTATGGCAATAACTAGTAGAGAAACATGAATTATTCTATACATAATTATCTGAGCTGAATAGCTAAATCTGAGCCAATGGCTAATCTGATGGGCACCTAACTAGGTCCCATAAATGGACACCTCACTAGGTTCCTTATTGTGGGTGAGCTAGTCCTCTAGCGGACCACTTGGTACCAAGGTTAACGATCAATCCTGCAGCCGTTAACTCGCTGATCTGTTTCTCACTAATTAATATAAAATAATTTGTTCATAAACCAAATAAATATAATAGCTCTGAATTCATATAATTCTAACAATTTGACTGTAGCATAACTGAGATTCTAAAATCATGCCCAAGGGATCACCAGCTTGTAGACATAATGATTTCAGTAATCAATAGAATATGTATCTGACAATTGTTATAAATTATACTTTATTCAATACTTTCAATAAATCATATCTAATATTCTAAAATCTTCATAGGAAATACATAGTCTGAAAATATGATAATTAATATATCTATTGTAAACATTAAACTAAGGTCTCACAATTTCATAAACTAGGAAAAAGATATTCTATAACACGCAAGGTATCAATTATGGTCCCATGTGTTTTGCTAAAATGATTAATTTTCATGATAACTGTAAAAGTAATAATATTTCTAAAACAGGCATAATTATAACAATATATTCTCTTGACATAAATCATTCTAAAATTTCATAAATAATTTATATAATATGGAAAAATATTAATAATAACCAAAAGTATAATCATGAGCTTAAACCCACTCACCGTTGTTAGTCGTGAGTGTGCTTCTACTAATAAATTTACTCTGAAGTATTGGAATGGTACAAATAACCAATCTCACAGATTAAAAGAAAGGAGCGTCACAACGTCCCAAGAAAGGATTAGCTAGGCTCACTGAAGCTCGGCCATGAAGATCATGAGCTTGACAAGAGATGAGTTCAGCCAAGAAGAGGTTTGGTTTAGAGGAGGTTTGACTTAGAGGAGGTGGAAGCAAAACTTAGCAAAATGAAACTAAACATTTCTTACACATACACACTCCTACACTTATATATTTATACACAAATATAATAATCATGAATAATATTAGTGCTATTTGTCTACCCTTAATAATAATAATAAATATTATTAATGCTAACTACACTTAGTAATTATAATGTTAAATAATAATAATGCTAACCACACTTAGTAATAATAATGAAAATGCTAGCTACACTTAGTAATAATTATTATTATTAATATTAGTGGCATATATCTAGACTTAATAATAGTAATAACTAATATTAATGCTAACCACACTTAGTAATTATAATGTTAAATAATATTAGTGTTAGGTGCACTTGATAATAATAATAAATAATAATAATAATAATAATTCAAAATAATTATAATTTCTTTATTTGGGATATCACACTTATGCTCTTAAATCTTTGATGTCATTTGATTTTGTTTTCATTTTGCATCTGATGAAAGAAATTATGGGAATCACTGACAAGCTTTGTCAAGCATTGCAGCAAAAATCTCAAGATACTTTGAATGCTATGCATTTGGTTTCTAGCACAAAATCATTAATTCAGAAGTTAAGAGATTGTGGTTGGGAAACACTTTTTGAGAAAGTTAGCATTTTTTGTGGCAAACAAGCAATTGAAGTTCCTGATATGAGTGCTTCTTTCTCTGACATAATTCGATCCCGTCGTCGAAAAGATGTTGTCACAGTTGAGCACCACTATCGTGTTGATATTTTTACTACTGTAATAGATCATCAGTTGAAAGAGTTAAATAATAGATTCAGTGAACAAACAACTGAGCTTCTCATATTGAGCACCGCTTTAGATCCTAAAGATGGTTACAAAAGATTTAATGCTTGTAACATTTGTAAGCTAGTTGAAAAATTCTATTCTTCGAATTTTTCTGAGCAAGAGAAGATCCAATTGGCATATGAATTACAACATTATGAATTTGATGTGCCTAAAGCTCCAGATTTTCAGAATTTGCCTACTATTGCCGAGTTGTGTCAGAAATTAAAGGAGACTGGCAAATCAGATATATATCGTTTGGTTGATAGATTAATTCGACTCACTTTGACTCTTCCTGTGTCCACGGCCACAACAGAACGAGCCTTTTTCAGCTATGAAGATTATTAAAACAAGGCTTCGGAATAAGATGGAAGATGATTTTCTTGCAGATTACATGATTGTTTACATTGAAAAGGAGATTGCTGCAAAGTTCAATTCAGATATGATAATTGATGATTTTTATACCATGAAGCATCGCCGAGCACAATTACAACAGTAAATGTATCAGGTACATACTTGACCTTATGTGTATATAATTGTGTATGTTGATCTTAAATATGTGTGAATGACTTATAATTTGTTAGTGGTTTTATATATACTATATGTTTCTATGTGGTAATTAATTTTAATTTTAGTTTATATTATATATGTTAATTAATTGGCCGCCCTCCTTTAAAATTCCTAGCTCCGCCCCTGCTTGGACGCCCAATGAATTGTGCCAACCTCACTTGGCTGTTTAGTATGAAATTGTTATGTGCTTTCTCTTTTCTCTCTCTCTTTTTTTTTATCGGGTCGATATTTTCTTTTGTGCTTATGTTACAGGGATGTCCATAACGAGTTTTGGGTTTGGACTTCGGAGTCGACAGTTGCAGGGATCGTGGGGAAGACAGATGAGAAGCAGCAAGTAATAACATTTGGCCCATAACATATGATCCAAAATCTGAAAAAAAACATCTCCAAACCAAAGAACAGCCCAATAGCAAGATTCAGGGGTTCCCATTCTCAAACAAGCATCATGAGAGAAGAAAGCATTCTGACACCAAAAAGATAGAAAGAAAGAAAGAAAGCATCTCAAAAAGCCACAGCACATGCACAGAATGAGACATGTACTAAGGGGTGGAAGTGGATCCCAAGTATATCTAGCTCACAAATGTGACCTCTAACTAACTGAGACCGGTGCTCTCAATTAGCCATGTGAATTAATTCACTATGATCTCTTATCTCATTCATATATGCAAATATCTTTGTATGTTGAAAACAAAAACACCTAACACCTTCCGCTCTCAACCCAACGAACAAGTCACGTTGGATGCATGCCAGTTGGTAGGCCCAACGGAGCCTCCCATCATTCATTTCAAACTGCCTTGTGCAGTTGTGCATGCTTGAATTCAATTTGAACTTGCCTTCAACTTCATTCAATTTTATTGGAATCAAGGATCTGTTTGGTGCTGCAGATACAGTCCCAATTTTTGAACTCGATTCTACTCACAATTAATTAATAAATGCCAGCGGCCTTATAATAATCCCTCAAACAAAGGGAAATGTGCTGGTCCTACAACTATAATGGCACTAACCAGGATGTGATAGATATGAACAATCTTAGAGGTGTTTTGTTTTCTAAATTTTTCCTTTGTTATTTGTTTTTAAATTTAGCTAATAAGTCACTAATCTACCGAGATGCTTCTCAAGGACATTCACAGGCTGTTTGAAAAGGATAGGAATTCAATTTGTTCAGGGATTAGACTGTTCTAAAGTGGACTTATCAAAGTGAAATAAATATCCTTTGTTATATTATTAAATGTATTGTGTATAATTTTGTATGAGTTTTATTTTAATATAGTAACAGTGAAGAAAAATTTTATATTATCATCTAACTAAATATTTCTATTTGCTCAGCTTTTCAAGTAATTAAATACTATTGAGTATTAAAGTCAATCATATTTAATAACGTGACACAATATGATTAGGTGTAAAAGGTCAAAACAAAACTTTATTAAAACACCTAATAATAACAATTACCACTTTTTACTAGTTTGCTTCAGAAACAAATTAACTTTTATAAGTGAGATTTTTCTCAGGATTTTCGATAGGTCAATTTTCAATTTATATACTCCCCGTTATTGTTTTTATGCATATTCTAGAAGTTTTGGGGTTATAAATGAGAATTTTCTTGTAAGAATTGCTAACCAAGAGTTTGGGTTGATCATGAAGAACATACATGATGTGAGTGTTGAGGTCTGTTAACATGATAATTTGTTCTGATTAGAAAAGAATTCAACAAATTAACTTAGATTAGTGTCTCATCATGGAAAGTAACCCCACCAACTGACAAGCTAAGTTTCACTGTCATTGGAAAAAAAAAACTTGAGATTGAGGCTTGGATGGCAAGAGAAAGATGAGGCTCTGGTTTGCCTTTGCCGCTATCCACCGTTTCCCTTTTTGGTTAATATGTCGTTTTGGTTTTCCAAACACATCTTAACGGCCATTCATTGCCAGCAGGCACTGACTCGAACTATCCAAATATCATTGCACGTAACTGCCTTCACAATAATAATTCTTCTATGCTTATCTTAATCCCTAGAACTACTAGGCAGGATTTGAGCCAAAAAATTCAAGTGTTTGTTTGTCCCATAAGTTACCTAGGCATTTAGTACCTTTGTTCACGTTTTGGTAGTGGGGAGAAGCAATGTCCATGCCCAATTCCCATGTTTCAAGGCCTTAATTAAGCTACGAGAAAATGTGCCCCGTTAATGTTTCAATTCATATACTATAGATTGACCCTTTATTTTTTCAGTTTAGGTCTGAAGAAAATGGAGTGATTTGTCGGTAAGGAATACTATGCTCTCTAATCCCCTCCCCGATGCTTGTAATTGCCGATTTGAGAACCAATCACTGCCTTAATGATTAGGCCTCCATTCAACACTGTGGCGTACCCGATTAAGTGGAAAATGATATATAGAGTTGAGTCACAATCGTAAAGAAAAATTGATAAAGCATGGTCGTTTTTTGGAGCTACGGATGAGGACTGTTCTTCTATAGTTTTCAGTACAAAATAAATGTCGTGGGTTAGTGGGTTTTATGATAGCATTTCACACGTGGACATTTATACCAATTTGTTATCAATGAAACTGTTGGAAATGGTATCTTTCTATATTGCATCAACCTGAAGTTATGGTCAAGGTAGTGGTAGGTTTAAATTTCCCGATCAGGATCCAACACGAGAGCATGGCTATTGGCTACACAGTCCTGCCGAAAACTGAAACACTTAAAACACATAAGAAAGTGAAATATCTAGTGCGATTGCGTGTCCTCCTCTAAGTGTTAGCTAGGAGTTAGGACTTGGGGTATGTTTGCAAGCAAGAAAATGCAATGATTGAATTTAAGCATGAAAAATTTACCAAAATCTAGATGTTAGAATAAAAAGTTGGAAATACTTTAATTTTTAGTACAAGGATTTAAACATAATAAAGATCATGCGAAAAAAATGACCCCAAAAAAAAAAAGGGTTAGAGAGAATACGAAAACGTGAGCTTATTATTTTTTTCTATTGAAGGGTGATTCCAGCGAAGTTTTTTTTTAACAACCAATGCACAATAATTATTTACACAAAAATTCTTAGGTGCTCTGAAAATAAGAGAAATTATTTGTTCTATTTTATATATTATTCAACACATTAGCTTTATAAATCATTATTATCTCTCATTTTCCTTGTATTTTAAATGTAAGAGTTAAAGTGTTAATTAATAAATAGAACAGAGTATATAATTGCTCTTATTCTAAGAGCACCTAAGTATTTTTCTTGTTTACACTAGTGACTCGACATGCATGCCATCTAGCTGCTTTTTTACTTTGTTTTTGGATGTTATTATAATTAGCAATAAATATTATGATTAAGGGTGTGTGTGAGTGAGATCGTTTTCACAAAGTGCGGTGGTTTTCATAGACATAACTGCAAGAGATGATATTTTATTTTATTTATTTTTTTTGCTTGAAATTGTAATTTTTAAACAATAATTAAATAATATTTTTGGACTTGAAAATATATTTCAATGGAATAAGGAGATACAAAAAATAATGTTTCAATCCCAATCTCTTTTATAATATGGTATAGATGTACAATTTTGTTTACGCTTTGTCTCCTAGTGGTATTATGGAAAAATTATCATAGATTTCAATATTTGTGGTATCTACATTGAAATTCTCAGCGGATTTTAAATAAATCTTTTATTGAAAAAGTCTTATACTTGGATGAGAACTTACAATTCTACAATGTATTCATATCTTTGAACATTGTCATGTGTGAAAAATCCTCTAAAAAATTATTTTCTGTAGAGATAAACATTGATCATCTCTTTAGGAGTGCGGCTTGCACCACTACACTGAATTGTTATTGGTTTTTATTTTTTTTCTCAAGTTTATTATTATAAATTTCTATGATATTCTGGTCTTTCGTATTTACTAACACTTGAAACATCTAAAGAGATTTTTTTTATGTGAGAAAAAATTGTGTTCATAGAAGAGTCTAATTGCACTTGCAAATTAAAAAAGATACTCAAAATCCAAATTTTATAAAAAATAAACATATTTCACATTCTGAATCAAGAAGTGATCTATGGCTTTGCTCCTCATTCGAAGATTATAATTGTCAAATAATCTTTCACAATGAAGAACATGTTAACAAAGTGTTGTAGTTTAAAAAATATATGTTACCTCCTTAAAAAATAGATCTAATTAAGTATCTCTATATTTGTAAGACCATATACATAAAAAAATAAATACCCACAAGAAAGAAACCAAAACACCCATAACGAGGGGGAACACTCACAAATGAGACAAAATATAAAAAAAATCATAAACGGGACCAATAAAACGTCAACAAAAGAGACGACGATAAAAAAAAAATAAAAACACAAAACCTAAAAAACGAAAAGGAAGAGAATAAACTGTAGGAATGATAAAAGAAACATGTTAGTCCCCTCACCCATACAAGGAAAGTCCGTAGAAAAAAATTACAAAAAAAATTGATTACTGAGAACCATGGAAGTAAACTTGTTAATTATATATAATCATCACACAAGGAATGATTAGAGAAATAAGAGAGATTTGGGAACCACAGAAGAGAACAAGGGAATGGGTAATAATGTTAGTCTAAAGTTTAAGAACCTTTTAATTATATAATCATCACTTTATTCTATGTAAATTTTACACTTAAACTTTTAAATATATAAATATAAATGGTTATATTATACTAATGTTATGAAAAAAAATAATTTTTCTATTTTTTAAAAATTATGGAACTTAGTTAATATTCATTTTGTTTTTGTTTTCCAAGATATACACTGCTAACAAATGACTAATTCCTTCAAGGTGAAAGCTTTTTTAAATAAATAAATCTTTGACCACGAGATCATTTTCATACATATAGCAGTTAGGAATTGAACCCATTAAATAAATTTTAAATGTTTTTGTTTTATAATGTTGTATTAAAGATTAAAAATGTCATTAAATAACTTTGAAAAAAAAGAAAAAGAATGTCATTAAATAAATTTAGTTGCGAAACAAATGTAATTTAATTTGAGTAAATTAATTTTTCTACCAAAAAGCTCCGATACTAAAAAATTGAGGGTATACTTGAAAAAAAGAATAATCTAAGATATTTTTTTCAAAAGAATTACGGACACTCATTAAAAATAAAAATAATAAATTTTGAAGTTTTTTAACGAATTATACTATATTAAAAACTTAAAAATGTATTTTTTTATTTTGCAAGATATCTACTGTCAATAATAGTAACTAATTTGTTTGAGACAAGAGCTCCCTTATGGGGTTAGGGCCACGAAACTCTTTTTATATACATAATCAGGAATTGAAAATCAAACTAAATATTTAAGGAATTTGGCAACATAAATTTATCCTTTAATATAAAGTTTATCATTTTTGTTTTTCTTCTGCTGCTAGTTTAACATTTTTGCTTTTAACACGTGTTCTAATATATTCTTTGTGTTTCATAATAACTCTCAAAAATTAAATAATACACATATTAGTTAATTGATCATTTTCATTTTCAGTTGAAGGCTACTGGAGGATCTCGCACAAACACATATGACATATATATAGGGCAGGCGAATTGCCCAATGGCGATTCTGTATGCTGTATCCGATTGCCATTGATATGTGTGAGTGCAATTAAGTGGTGTAGACCCGCTCCACTTTATGCCTGTGAGATCACTTTTTGTCACAAAAGCACCATCACGTGCATTAAAGCATCACAATATTAACCCCTTCCTCCTGAATCATGGCATGGTCGGTTTCAACACGACACACAACACCGACATTAATCAATCAATGGAGGAGGAGTAAATTGAACCATGGAGGTACACAGAAATTCATGCCTAGGTACCGCAGCTTGCATTCCTTGTATCTACAGTCATTACGCGAATAATCATATTAGAAGTGTATAGTCCAAATACGATGAAGAAAAAAAAAAACAGATAAACTATGTAGTCGTTAAAGAAAATGTCGCAAAACTATTTAGTTAATTGTGATCTCTTAATATTTTAATAAAATGACACATTTATTTTTCTATATGTATTTGATTATTTAAACACTAATAAAAATATATATTGACCTATTAATAGAACGTTAAGTGATGTGTATGTAAATTGGAGTAGAATAGAGTTTAAAAGAACCCATTTTGGTGATTAAATTTTATTAAATAGGTCATTTAAATTTTCATTACAAGACATAAAATGATTTACTTTATACACTTTTAGACACTAAAATGAGTGTAATTTGTTCCAAAATATCATTTTGCTTACATCTTATATTTTAATGGCACATCATCATATTGTAATAAGTTCACTAATGCAAAACTAATAGAGGGATTAATGTGTTCATCATTTTTAATCTTGAAGGATTATGAAATTAATTTCTATTCTTGGGAGGCAAAATAGTCCAACACGAAAATCTTAGAGGGCATTTGTTTCAAGTTTTGAAAATAGGTTCTTAGAATCGTAATCCTGGAAATGATATTCCTAGGAATATAATTCCCAGGTATCTTTAAAAAATTATTTGTTTAACATTAAATATTCTTGAGATTATTTGCTAAGATTCTCGAAAATAAATTTAAAACTTGTTTATTTTATAATATATATTCCTAATAATATAAGTCATAATTTTCAAAATACCCTTAACACAATCATAGAGAGAGAAAAAGTCGAATAATTGAGAGATGGTTTGGTAATTGTGCTTATTAATTGTGATTTTCAAATCATGAGATTTTTTTTACCCACCCTTCAACTTGGGAATGAGATTTCATTAAATTTCAGGAAATTTTTTTCATGGAATAATTAATATCCAGGAAAAATTTTATAAAACTTACAACAAATGTAGAAACACATCATTTCCAATTACCTATTTCAGGGAATAATTAAATATACCTCGAAACAAATGTCTCGTTAAGGGAACAAATAGGGTGTAGACTAAAAAAAATCTCTCGTTGTAAAATGCAAAAATAGTTATACTGCACCAAGTAGTCATCTTTTTTTTATTAGCTGCTCGCCAAGCAGTCATCTGATTTGCCAGTAGAAAATCACTCCCTTCATCCTTGAATAATTGTCAATTTTAAAAAATTTCTTTATATAGAAATAAATGTCCATTTTAAAAATCTAAGTAGCATTGATTATTTTTTTAATAATACCCATATTAAATACTATTAAAGGAGAGAGATATGTATAACGAAGTAGGGGAGAAGGTTGGATATTAAATAAAATTAAGGGCAATTCAATAAATTAATTTTATTTTATTTTCTAACTTTGATATTTTATCAATAATTTTCTTTATTTTGTATGCATTTAAAACTAGATGATTATTTAAGGACAGAGAGAGTAGTAATTACAGAGTAAATTAAAAAATAGATATGGGTCAAGGCAAGTAATAGAGGTCATAATGTCCTATTGAATCTTTTTATTAAATTTGGGGTCAAGCAATTAATGGAGGTATGTCTTGAAACTCTCTGAAAAGTTATGGGTCATAGGTCCTATGATTACTAATGTACTTTCTTTTTTTTGGAATATTTGTCACTTTCAGACAATTCTATATTTTAAAATATCTATTGATTTGATATTTTAATAAAGTGTTAATTTTTTCTTTCAATACTTTAATTAATTTCACATGTTCAAAGCATTTTTATTTAATATTAGCTTTGAATAGTATGCTAAATTAATTAATATGCAGAGATATATTAATCTATTTACTATATTTTACTCAATTATTAATAATTTATTACCTTTCTTAATATCTACATTTGTCCTAATTGGCAAATATATTTTACTCATATTTCACTCTATGAAATCACTCGATGAACAGATAGTTATTACAATTTTAGAGTTATTATGTTTATGGATCATGTTATCTTGAAATACGGTTTTAGAATTTTAGTTTTATAATATTGAAAGTATAAAACTTAGTATGATTCATAACAATTACCAGATACATATTCTATAGGTTTTTGAAATTACAATGTCTTTAAGCTGATGATCCCTTTGACATGATTTTGTAACCATAATTATACTAAAGCCAGATTGTTAGAATTATATGAATTCAGAACTTTCAGAGTTTTGCATTTTATTCAATTTTTTAGCAAATTAGTTCTAGATGGTAACTATAGAGAACTAAATGGTGAGTTAACGATTGTAAGATCACTAGCTTTGGCACCAAGTTGTTTGCCAACGGACAATCCCACCCCTTCAGAGTATTCAGAGAATGAAATATAATTAGGTATTCGTCTTATGAGACCTCGTTAGATAGGTGTCCCTTTAGAGCTCAGAGATCATAATAGATATTATTATGATTATTATGTTCAAAGATTCTTTCTTCTCTAGTAATTGCCACACCATATATTCAAAAATATTTTCTTATGTAATTATGCATGTAGATATTAAAATGATTTTTGCTTAATGCATGTATAATATATATTAACCTTGTTGATTGTCTCATGTGGATGGTGGGTGAAAATCCACTCACTGAGTTTGTTGACTCACCCCTCTCCTTTTCTCCTTGTAGTTATTGTTGCAGAGTAGTTTATCGATCGCTACCATTTCAGTAGTTCGTAGTTGTTCCAATGATGAGCTTTACCTTGTGGTAAGGTTTGGTGTAGGTTTATATTAGATTAGAGTGTTCCGATAGTTGTGTAAGTAGGATCCAAACCATGCGTTTCATTTTGACATGATGTATTTATTTTCTAGACTTATGTGCATCCCTTTAGCCTTTTAGAATTTAAGTATAGATTTTGAAATGCAAAATATGATTAAGCTTATGCAACAAATTGGTCATTTACTTATTTTGGGTTTCAAGATTTGAATCAATTTTCAGTTTATGGTTATGATTATAGGATGAAACAATATTATGTCAGAGAAATGGATAATGATTTGGATGAAAATTATATTTTTAACGGAAAAAAACAAATTACTCCCTTAAACTTTTGGTTATGTGCGATTTAGACCCTGAGTTTTAAAATGTGCAACGCGACCCCCTGTACTTACGAGATAGTGTAAAGAGGACCTTCTATTAAACAGATATTAAAAGCCACTGTTAAGTGGCCATGTGCTTCTCATGTGCTCTCAATGTTGGACAATTATGCTCCCTTTGTTAAAAATTATTTACACTCCCAATTTCAAACACTTTTCCTTCCTTCTGTGTTGGATTTACGTTACCAAATCACCAACAACATCATCAGTAAAACGCAAATCATCAGTAACCTTCCAGCCACCCCAACATCAAAACCAAATCAACTATTTTCAATTCTACTCCATAACCATCTCACAAACATAAACCAAATCAACCAAAAAAACAAAAACAAAAAGAACAGAAAAATACATAAAAAAAAGGGAAGAGCCTTTGCTTCATCATCGTTGCCCCACACCCATCACCGCGTCCTCCCTCTCTCTGCCATTAGATTTGAAGCTATCTCCACTTTGCCACCATCGCCTTGCGATCCATCGCCACCACCAACTTTCCATCTTGCCTCCACCCAGAAAAATTGCAGCCATCCCCTCGGCTTCCTTCCCTCTGCTGACCACCGAATCCACAAACCACCTTAGTTAGGCTAGCCCTTTTCACTGGTGTTCTCCATCACGAGCCTTGCAGTCACGAGTCTCCCCCTGGTCTTCGCAGTTGCGTCGCATCTTCCCCTGTTTCTAGTTGGGGCTGGTTGGCACTGTTCTTCACAATCGCTGGTCTTCGTACGACCTTTCCTCTTCACAGTCGCGGCCTCCTTCAAGTGTGTATCCGTCGCGTGAGTTGAGAAGCAAGAAGGAAAATGAAGTTGCGGCCTCCTTCACGCAACAAAACAAGAACAAAGTGTTTAGATTTGAAGTTGCAATGTTTAAATATGAACAAACAAGAAAGAAGGAGGGCTTGAGAGATTGAGAGAGGAGTTTAAGAAAGGGCGTGAGTTGAGTATGAGAGATTGGGGAAAAAGTGTCTGAAATTGGGATTGGAAATAATTTTAAACAAAGGGGTATAATTGTCCAACAGTGGTTTTTAATGTCTGTTTAACAGAAAGTTCTCTTTACACAATTTGGTAAGTACATGGGGTCGCATTATACATTTTTAAAACTTAGGGTTTAAATTGCATACAACCAAAAGTTCAAAAGAGTAATTTGCTTTTTTTTTTCCCTATTTTTAAATATGAAAATCATGTTAATTTATGTATTCGGTAATATGCATTATCCAGAAGGCTTCCGTCAGGACTTGGTCCCCACATACCGATCTTCGAGTCGGATCGTGATGACATTTTTATGGGCACAAATATAGTAGCAGGAGCATCATACCAAGCATATATAGGTTCTTTAAAATTTAAATATACAGTGGTCAATCTTAAATGGATAGAATATTTTTTCTAATTTACTTAAATCAGAGGATTATGTATGTGTTATTATTTTACATAATCTGATTCTCCCCGGATATAAGAGTGAAAAACTCCATTTTCGTGGGATAATATCTCTGAAATTATTATCTCCGTTGCTTCTATTTTATCTAATTTGAATATAACTTGTTATGAGGATTAAGATAATGACATGCATAAATGAGTGGGAAAATAAAATATATGATATCTCTTATTAATTAAATCTTAGATTTAAAAATTTAAAATTAAACACAACACGTATGTCTACATCCAATTAACGTACAGATATCAAATCTACGTTAAGCAGGCACAGAAATATAGAACTTGTTCGCAAACATTCTTTTTGTTAAACTTGACGGCATGCTTTGCCCTTGCTTGTCAATGGAACAGAAATAATAAACTACAGCCGTCTAATTAAGTTTAAAAACAATAGATAAAGATAAAGAGCCGTGTAACGACAAAAACAGTGGCGTCCTACGCATGCTCCACGCTTGGGAAGGAAGTGCCAAATTTGCCATGCTTTTCATGCCGTTCAGCTTGCTTAAATATCGTCATCATTTTTTAATACATTAGCTAAGAAATAATAATAAAAAAAATTAAAGTTTTAACATATTCCATATACTAATTTAGAATTTCGATTTCTGAATCAATATTTTCAGGACACGAGTTAATAAAATTTCTCTCTTTATATATTACTTTATAAAACGAATATAATATAATTGCACACTATTTCTAATTATATTTTCAATTTTTTAATGTAAAAAAGGAGAGGAGACTTGACCAATACACCTTTTGAAATTTTGACTAATAGAAATTATATTGAATAAGCATAATTTTTACGTCTCTTAACAATAACGATGACGCTTTTTATTCACCTTAGTGGAACCGAAATTACTTTTGCTTTTACAAAGTGAATATAATAATAAAACGATCTGAATTTCCTTTGAATGGAATAAGAAAATAAATTGTCAAAAATAGTGTAAGGCGAATGACAAAGACAATTGAACTACTCTATAACAATCGTGCCTTCCGAACTCATACCTATCGCAACTCAAAAAAAAAAAAAAAAACAAAAGAAAAAGAAAAAAGTATACATTCAAAGAATACATAGACACATAGATAGACGTTAACACAAGAAGGATTTTAAACCAAGGAAACTAACATAGGCTGGAGCAATATTAAACCCGAACATAAATAACATATATAGCGGCAAATTGAAGTTTGTTATTGACACACGTAATCTTAGGCCTTATATAATACGATCCTACTACAGTCTAACAAATTTTGCCTACCCACCTGATTTCATGCCAAAATTAATCCTTCCCTTTTTATATTAACCAAGTTGACCCACCCTTGTAATTCCTAAGCCACCAGACCAGACATTGTAGGTTCTAATACTACAGAAGATATTAGGTCCAATGTTACTGCTTTTCACTGGAAGGGGCGGCTCCACCGGTCAAATTAGAGAGGGGTGGCACTAAACCTTGTTCATATGTGTGTATATGTATCTTGTTCAAAAAGCCACATACATGGTAATCATAGTTCTAACTGAAAAAACAACAACAAAAAAAGCAATGGTTGAAGTTTCAAGTGTGGAACCCAACGACGGGTAGCTTCAACGCTCGTGCCTCCTATATGAGTTTGATTTGATGTGAGAGACGAGACGAGCCGAGACGAGACTCAAACTCACTCACCGTATTATTATCGCCAACCTACAAAACGACGACGCAGTACTGTCCCTTCACCGACACGACAACCTTGAAGTACTGACTAATAACTGATTCATTCATTATTGGCGTTTAAAGTTGGGGGAAAAAATGATGCGGACGTGTCCGGTCGTGGACGGCGGCGGCGGCGATGGTGGTGGTGGCAGGACGGTGATGGTGGGAGTGAAGTTGGACTCGCCCAGCAAGGAGTTGCTGACGTGGGCATTGGTTAAAGTTGCTCAGCCTGGTGATACCGTCGTTGCTCTGCATGTTCTTGGTAACTATGGTAATGAAGCCATCTTTTTTTTTTTTTTTGAATTATTTTTTTTCAAGCTTGAAGGATTTTTTTTGAGTGGTGAAACGGGGTGTGTGTGCGTAGAAATCGTGAACGGAGATGGGAAATCGTCGTTGCTTTCGCTTGTCAAGGCCTTTGATCCTGTTCTTGGTGTTTACGAAGGATTCTGCAATCTGAAACAGGTTTCAATTTCTCAATTTCATTCTTCTTGTTCTTCTTCATTTCTAGTTCGACCCTTTTCGTGCTTTTGATTCCCTACATGAAAATAGTCTTAATTTTTATAACTTGAAGTGGTGTTTCAGGTGGATCTCAAGCTCAAAATTTGCCGTGGTTCATCGGTGAGGAAGATTTTGGTTCGGGAAGCAAATACTTACGCTGCAACTCATGTTGTTTTGGGAACTGCTCATGGCTACCACAAAATCCGGTCAGCTACCAGTGTGGCTAAGTACTGTGCTAAGAACTTGCCCAAGGACTGCTCTATTCTAGCTGTTCACAATGGGAAAGCTGTGTTCAGGCGTGAAGGTTCGCCGGGGCAGGCAACTACTGCCGCCGCCGACTTGAAAGGTTTCAAATTTTTCTCGGTTTAAAGTTTTTTATTGATGTGAATGTCTTGTTTTTTGTTGAATTCTCAGCCAAAGATTTTTTTTTTTTTTTGCAGGGGTTGATCGGCATAACAGAAATGGTTTGCTTGGATCAATTCAATGGGCACTTAGTAAGAGCACAAAAGTACTAAGTGATGACAACGCAGTGACGGATGCTGATAATAAGAGTACTGGCCAATTTTCAGATCACAGTTTAGCTAAGATTTTGATGGATACTAAAGAAGTTGTTAGAAAAGAAAGTTGCTCAATTTGTGGTCCAATACCTGCATTACCAGATTCTTCTTGCCAGCAATCTGCAGAAGACTCTTGTTCTGGTGATGGTGTTAGTGATAATTCTTTGGCTATAGTGCTTGTTCAGACAAATGATGCAGGACAACCTGAATTAAAACCAGGTTGGCCGCTGCTACACAAGAGAATTTTATCAGACAGCCAGTTTCCTGACAGATCACCGGCGCCCCAGATCTCTGTGGTCCAGTGGGCAATGAGATTGCCCCGTAGAAATCTTTCATATGCGGCAGAACAAGATCGTAAACCAAACAACTGTGATCAAGTTCGAAGCCAATCCGTAGCTTTGGATGGTGAAACTGGTGCTATTGTTCCAGTAGATTCTGAAATGAGGATAGTTTCTTCACCTGAACGCAATTCTAGAAGCATTCCTATTGACTTGGCGGGCCTTCATGAGAAATACTCATCAACTTGCAGATTGTTTGAGTACCAAGAACTTGTATCAGCAACATCAAATTTCTTGCCTGGTTTGTTTCCTAGTACTAGTTTGATTGATTTCAATTTATCCAAGACTGTTTTAGTTTTAACATGTTTACCAATATGATTTCAGATAACTTGATTGGGAAAGGAGGAAGTAGTAAGGTTTATAGAGGATGCCTTCCTGATGGAAAGGAACTTGCTGTTAAGATCCTAAAGCCTTCTGATGATGTTCTAAAGGAGTTTCTTCTGGAGATAGAAATTATCACTACCTTGCATCATAAAAACATTATATCACTCCTTGGGTTCTGCTTTGAAAATGGCAATCTACTTCTGGTTTATGATTTCTTATCAAGAGGAAGCCTTGAAGAGAACCTTCATGGTAGATACAATGCTAATACTACACGCCTCTCATTCTTCAATGTGGCCTATTAACTGTCTATTTACTTACTATTTCTGTTCCACGCAAAAATAGGGAGCAAGAAAAATCATGTTGTGTTTGGTTGGACTGAGAGATATAAGGTAGCAATGGGAGTTGCTGAGGCTTTGGAGTACCTGCATTGTGAAGATGAACAACCTGTGATCCATCGGGATGTAAAGTCATCAAATGTACTATTATCTGAGGATTTTGAACCCAAGGTATTCATCCTTCGCTTGATTGGATTGTTTGATCCATTTGTGGTTTATCAATTTCTCATGTTTGTTCTGGTATTGATTTTTTTCAGCTCTCTGATTTTGGACTTGCTAAATGGGCATCAACTTCAGCATCACAGATAACCTGCACAGATGTTGCTGGAACCTTTGGGTTTGTACTTTCAACTACGGCATAACCAGCATCTATTCTTATCTATACACGAGAATGTATTTGAAATGGTGCTTAATTATGTATTACACTTGTTTATGCAGTTACTTAGCTCCTGAATACTTCATGTACGGCAAAGTACATGATAAGATAGATGTCTATGCATTTGGTGTTGTGCTCCTCGAGCTTCTTTCAGGGAGAAAGCCTATAAGTGGTGATTATCCAAAAGGTCAAGAGAGTCTCATTATGTGGGTATGTGTCGCTCTGTTCATATGGTCTGGCTTATTTCCTAATTCTATGTACTGTGGAGAAAAAATAATGGAGAAGAACTCTTTTGCAGGCAAGTCCAATTTTAAATAGTGGAAAAGTGTTACAACTGTTAGATCCCACTTTGGGTGATAACTATGATCGTGAGGAGATGGAAAGAATGGTCTTAGCCGCCACGCTTTGTATCAGACGTGCTCCAAGAGCTAGACCTCAGATGAGCCTTGTAAGTGGCCCACAATTGACTCCATAATCCATACATAAAAGTCGCATGGAAAATTCATTTTCTACATATGGGGTGTTTTTTTTTCTAGGACAATGACTTGGACTTTCATGTGTTTTGCTTATCCTAACTCATTTGGTGCCTGAATTCTAATAGCACATTCCTTGGACTTTATCTCATGTTGGATTGCACCTCGAATCATTCTATTTATCTCCATTAGGCCTTTGTCTGTTGAAAATTAAACTCATCATGCATTCTGTTGGACCACAGATTTCTAAGCTCCTTCATGGTGATGCTGATGCGACCAAGTGGGCAAGGGTAGAAGTTAATGCTACAGAATCACCAGAAATGCTTGAAGATGAGGCGTGTCCACCACCACCAAGTAATCTACAGTCACATCTTAATCTTGCACTGCTTGGTGTGGAGGATGACTCACTCTCCATGTGCAGTGTTGATCAGCAGCAGAATGTCTCTTTGGAGGACTACCTGAGAGGCAGGTGGAGCCGCTCGTCAAGCTTTGACTGAGCAAACTGCTACAAGAAGCACTATTATTTTTTATCTTAATCTTTTGTGTATAGAATTTTCCTTGTGCCTCCTCAATGGGTTTTATTAAACGGGTTTAGGATGAGAGGTTGTCTTGTTTTGTGTGTGCCCTCCTCCTTTCCCTTAATAATGAGGATTAACCCTTGTAATTTGTTGGGTGAGGTCTTATAATTTGTTGGATGAGTAATTTCTCTCCCCCCTACCCCCAACACTTTTTTTTTTTCCAACTTAAAATGGTGTCGGTTTTAGTCCTTGATCTTAATTTGATCATGTTTCTGTGATCTTTTGTTTTGGATAGAGCGAGTGACAAGTTGTACTTCAGAGCATAAAGATATTGCTCTGTATTAATCTTAACAACGCTATAGCAAGTTTTGTAACATATATTTGCATTAGAATTACTTTTCTAGCTGAAATATGTTGGGCACCCCAAAATGGGAAAAAAAAAAGTGTGATTTTTTTGAAACTCTGCAAGCACAAAACACAAAAATGTTCTACACCGCAATGTGCTCGTAATTGCGGTTGAGTGGGATATAGCAGTATCATCCTTCACATCTATATATATATATATATATACCTCGACAGAGAAATTAATTTCTTTTAGATAAGATCATCCTCTTAAACGGGAAATAAGTGTGAAGTTTTACTTTTGATTTGGAGAAATGTATTTTATAAATAAACTTAGTGCACATGGGTTGGACAAATTACATAAATAAAAACTTTAAATATTTGTTTTTTATAATTATAATTAGAAAGGAACCGATAAACTTCTTACTGCTATGATTTCTGAAAGCTAACACATCTGCAAATTGTTTTTGAACCATGTACTTTATGCATGGAGTTTTTATATTCTTTGTTGATTTGTTTATTTGTGATTGGTTTCATTTTCTTTTCTACTACTGCTAGTCACCGTGTTTAACAGAATATTAAAATACATAATTTTATAGTTAGTTTGTTAAAGGTGTTAATTTAGTAAAATTAGTTTAAATTTAATATTTGAAAAGAAAAGGACTATCACGTTAAAATTTTAGAAAAATGGGAAAATTAAATAATTGAAAACGGGTATTTTTTTTTATCTCCCTAGAATATCCACCGTCGACAACTATAACTAATATTATTACTCCTAAAATTATCATGATTACCAATGTGCTCGGTCCAGTGTATGCTTATTAGTTATTCGTATGGAATTGGGCCAATTTGTTTAACCCAACTCTAGCCCAAATATATTTTTCACTTTATAGATCCCATCGAACTCATACATCAGTTTTTGTTTTATTGAAAGAAGCGGGCCCAATGACCCACCCAAGAAGGCGGTGCAGTGAAATTTGAAAGATCGAGGGTCTCGCGATCGATCGCCTATAAAACAAGAAAAAATGGAGAGTTTTGAGTACGAGCACAGAAAGAAGGGGAAGCCGAGTGAATGAGTGCGGTGAAATTGAAATTCATATGACGAGTAACATAATCATTGATCAATCACACTCTTCCGAATTCAAGAACCCTCATTTCTCCTCGTCATGGATCACTTCCTCCATCATCACCACCACCTCCACCGTCGCGCCACAAGTTACGCTCCCATTCCTCCGCCGCATCCAGCACTCAACCACCACCACCACCACCATCATAACCTCTTGATTCCCAACCGCGCTCTCGTGGACCCTACCGCACCCGATTTCCACCCTCCTGCTGTTCTTTCAGAAAACCCTATCTTGATTCCTGCTCACATTCCCCTTCTTCTCGACCACGATTTGCGCCACCGTCACCCATTGGCCTCGCCCTATCACCACCCAACGGCTAACCCTAATCATCGCCGTGAAAATCGTTCACAAGAAGCGTCAAGAAGAGACGGAGCCGTTCTTGCGAGCAGCAAGAGGCGTGCCAAAAATAGGAAGAAGGCCCCTCGGGTTTTGCACGATTCGTCGTCTCTCGTTTATGGCGGCGACGATCAAACGGTTCATGAATTTACTCCCACTCCAAATAAGAAGCAAGAAAAGAGAAAAAGTGCTTTCCTTAGGATTCAGCCACCAAAACCGAACTATGGTGATGGTGGGATCGAACAGTTAAATTATGCTGCTGACTTTGATGTTGACTCTAACCCTGCTTCTAATTCTAATTCTTCTAGAGGTAAAGATAAACATGGGTGTTTAGGTAATGAGAAGAAGAAAATAGAAAAGACAGAAGACAGCCCCGTTGAGGTTGATATCTCCTTTGAATCAAACACTCTGGTTGCTAAGGCTGTTGTGGTGCCGTCAAGCTCTGCCATTGATTCTAATACTGGTATGACTGGTGCAGTTTCAGATAAGTGTTTGACTTCTAAAAGAAAGAAAAGAAAGAAAAGAAAGAAGGCTTTGGTTTCCGTCAGTGTTTCCTCTGGTTCACAGCTTGGAAAACTATCAGCAGGTGCTGTGAATTCAAGTTGCTCACCATGCTTGGCGAATGACACCTCTAATTCTGTGTCGCGGAACATTGTCTCTGATTCTTGTTCTGAGGCAACGGACAATCCTCATGGGAAAATTAAGGCGGCACAATCCGCCAAGGGCATTGTTTCAGACGAAATTGCCAATGTGCAGTCTGGTAAAACATCTTCAAGGGCAGCTAAGAAGAGAAAGATTGTTAAGAAAGTGGTCAAAAAGATTGTGAAGCCAAATTCAAATAAGTCAACTTCACTGTCGGCAAATATTCTTGATGGAACAGTGAACGCATATAGTGTCAAGATCAAGAAGACTTCTTTGAAGGAGAAAAGCACGACTGTTGACAAGATGTCAATTCCAGATTGTTTCCAGTCTTTATCTAGAGAAGGAAACCTGTTGCCTGAAGACAAAAAGGGTGATGTGCCCCTTCTGAGTTTGGGGACACATTCCGGTTCACAAGAATGCATCACTGGCAAAGGTTCTGATATAGGGATTAAAAGAGTTGGTAACATTTCAAAGCCTCCATCCAGTGATTCTAGCAAGGAAGATAAAAGGACTGATCCTGATGATTGTTTAGATGTAAATAATTCTGCCCTTGGCTTGCTTAGCCTGCCAAATACTGACAAGGTTACTACATCATTGAATGGCGGTACTTCTGAAGTCAATCACACTGATGATGACGAGAAGCAATCATGTCAAAATGAAGTGTCTCTATCACCTGGAAAAGACTCAAATTTAGGATGTCCACATAGTTCAGCTGATAATTTAATTAACACGCATCTTCTAAATACTCATAATTCTGTTTCTGCTAGTGGTAGAGTTGCTGGCTCGAGTTCCAATGATCTTACTGATAGGTCAGAAGAAAATGCTACAGTTTGTGACATTGGCAATGATGACATTGTTGGTAAGGCATGTTGTGAAAGTGATGCTCCTACATTGTCTCAGGATGCTATTCTGGAAGAAAACCCATATATTGCGATCCCTGTAACAAGCAGTGGAATGGATAGTTGTTCAAGTTCAGCAAAACCCATGACTCAAGATGATCCAGATTGCCTACAACAAGCCAGTGTAGTAAAGGAGGGTTCTGATAGTGAATTAATTAATTCAGAAGACAGTACCACTTTTTCTCATGCTGATGTCGTGGACGTTTCTGGAAAGCTGGTATCCCCTAGTAATGTCATGTTATCCTCTGATAACTGTGACAAACAATCACTCCAAGATTCTAATATTACAGTTGGATATGCTGAAGGGAATACAAATGAGAACAAAAGGAGAAAATGTAGGACTCTTTTAAAGTTTTGTCCTTCAAAGATGGATAACATGTCTCCACATGTGGAAAGTCCAGTTGGCCTTGCGAATGATGTGGACACAACCTTAAGTCTGTGGAAGGATTCCAGTCCTTCAGAAATTTTTTATCAATCTGTTCAAAGGTTAGATTTTAGCTCACAGTCCAGCATAGATGGGATCACAACTTTGAATGTGAAAGCAGGGGTTTCAGATGCAGAATTATATTTTGGAAATAGCAGTGACATTGATGAAATTAAGGTTTCCAGGTTGTATAAAAGGAAAAAACCCAATGCTGGTTACCCTGATTTCAGTCAATGTCCATCTGAACTCAGTGGTGCAACTGTGGCTACCACATCTTTTGCAGAAGTTCCTGTAAGTCTTAGTGATAAGCAAGCACATAAGGAAGAAGTTGCATGGTTGAACTTGGCCATTGTGTCTGCTTCTCCTTCAGTGCCTTATAATGAGGATATTGCTAAATTGTCTGACAATATATTGGTCAGAGAATCTGTTGAGTCCATGGATTTAAATAGGGAAACAGTGTCTTCTGAGAATTTGGAGTTGCAGCTCTCAAGCATCCCCTCTCATTCAGTTCTTGAAGACTTGGCTACTCCAAATGTTCAGTTCCCAATGTTGAAAGGTGAGCAGAAAGAAAATACTTCTCCTTCAGTGACTTTTACAGAGGATATTGCTAAAGTGCCTGACAATAGTTTGGGCAGTGAATCTCTTGAGTCTATGGATTTAAATAGGGAAATAGTGACTTCTGAGAATTTGGAGTTGCAGCACTCAAGCAATGCCTCTCATTCACTTCTTGAAGACTCAGCCACTCCAAATGTTCAGTTCCCAATGTTGGAAGGTGAACATAAAGAAAATGCTACTCTAATTGTACCAAGTAATAATGAAACAGGCATTGTGGTTGTTGAAAACGTTAAGGTGGAAATGACTGATTTACAATACACTGAAGAAAATTATCCCATCAGAGACTTTGTGCAAAGATCTCCACGTTTTAATATGGAATCTTGTGGTATCAATATGAAGGATGATTTACTTCCTCTACATAACTGTATGTGCCTTCCTTTTGACAGTGATGTAGTCACTTCCATTAACTCCAATGATGCATTGATTGAAACCATGCCTGATACATTTTCAGCTTTGCCTTGTCAAGGGATCACATCTGAAGTATGTGACAGAAGGGTTTCAGATTGTCTGGAAATCAACAATGAGAACATTTGTGGGGATAGAAGAAATCTGGATAGTAAATCTATGATTGAACAGTGTCCTGACTTACTTGCTCTTACATCACCTGCACAGCGTACAGGAAAAATTATGAAGTTGGATCATGCAACTGGACAGAATAACCTGACCTTGAGGAAGATGATGCCACAGCCATCCCCAGTTCCTTCTGAAGTTGCAATTCAGCAATCAAACTATTCAGAATTAAATGGGACAAAAAAGGAGCCAGGTTGTGTCACTCCAAAAACTTCAAAGGGCCACTCATTCATTTTTTCGAAGTCAAAGACAGCTGCCTCTGCAACTCATATATCAAAACCTTGTACGGGTAATAATTCTCCTGCTTCTTTAGCTGGAAGCAAGCCTTCTGTAAATGTTCCTCCCAAAAAGTCAAACATTCAAAATGCCTCCTACATTCGTAAAGGTAACAGTCTTGTAAGGAAGCCCACTCCAGTATCTGCTTCTTCACAAATCTCTATTGCTAATCAGTTGCCATCTTTGGCCTTAGATGAATCTCGAAAGAGCATCGGTTCTGAAAGCATGTTTAGTGCCACAGATCAGCCAAATCTCCTGAAAACAGGAGTACAAAATGCTCCGCTGAAAGGGCAAAGACTAGTTCCACTACCCATTGACACCAAATTGGAGAGTAGATCATCCCCAGTGGTAGTGAATGTTTCCATTGGTTGCTGTGAGAGTGCAACAGACCCTAAGAATGTTATAGAAACTAATGAAGCGCCAAACTCTTCTGAGGATGTGCTGAAGTGTTCTGTAACATTTGAAAATCAAATTGGTATATCTAATGATGGGGCGAGCCAAGTTGAAGTAAATGATGGGAATGTCTCTTCTTCAAATGCAAAGAGAACAGTGTATATAAAGCCCAAATCAAATCAATTGGTTGCAACGTCAAATTTTTGTGCTCTTTCTGCTGATGACATGACCCAAACAGCCTGCTCTGATGGCTATTACAAGAGTGGCAGAAATCAGTTACTTAGGACTTCATTTCTAAGTAATATCAGCCCGACTTTGATAATGCCCAATAGCAATGTAAATTCTGATGGGCTAGGGGCTTGTAAAGCGATTTGCAGCAGGAGGTTTACCAAAAGGCGGTCACAGAAAGGTGAGTGTGAAGAACTTATTATGTGTTTTGAACTGATACCAGAGTGATTTTCCTAATATTGCATGTCATTCTATGGTCACCATTTTTCAACTCTCTGGAGGAATCTGGAATCGTTGGTGCTGTCCCATTTTATAGTTCCTTTTGCTTAATTGGTAGATTAACTGAAAATTTCATTTGCAGTGGCTGGGAGGTTGTGCAAACCTTTAAAAACTTCATTAGTGTGGACACTTTGCAACAAATCTTCACCCAAAAGTGACATTGACACAGGGAATTGTCAAAAGTTTTTGTCTCAGTTGTTTCCATGGAAAAGATCAATATTTTGGAGAAGACTTTTTCAAATTCCTGCTTCAAGCTCCAATAGTAGTTCCTTATCTGCCATCAGGTACCTGATAATATGCTACTACTCCTTTAGGTTATGTTCTTCTTTTCAATTTTGTTTTCCCTTTGGTTGTGTGCCTCAGCAGTATTCAATTGCAATAGTCAATTACTGTTTGTCTTTTTTAGCAAGAAATTGCTTCTGTTAAGGAATAGGGATGCTGTTTACCCTAGGTCAACCCATGGGATTTCTCATTGGAAAACCAATATATTAGGTGTTGGTGGATCCAGTTTAAAATGGTCCAAATCCATTTACAGGCGCTCAACAAAGGTTAGTTTGGCATTTGATGCTTTGGCATTTCAATTGAAGAACCTTTAAAGTAGGTGTATTTTTTTTTTGATCAAGTGAAATAGATTTTCTTAGTTCTCATGATTTCTTATGATCATTTCAGGAAGCTACACTTGCTGTTGCTGCAGTGGAGAGGGAAAAGAGGGAACAAAAAGATGTTGCTTGTAAAAGTTCTCAGGCAAAGAGTAGGAAACACTTTCCATGAGTGTCTGTAATATGATGATGCTGTTGACAAATTTTTTGCCCCATTTTTGCATGATATTGTTTTCTGCCCTTTGATTGTGTAGGAGAACATATATTTTGTATTGGTATTGGAATCATGTCCAGGTTTGATCATGACAAATTTGCAATTTATAGATAGATGCAATGTATTCTTATCATTCATTTTGGTGACTGTTAAACCTTTAAATGATCAACAATGAACTCTGGGAATGATGGCCTCTCCTATCGCCTAGGAATAAGTTTGTAGGTTTGATGGGTTCTGAGAAGGTCTTGGAGCCTGTCAATTTTTCCTTAGGGTTATTTCTTATACAATTATGTATGTAAATTAGGGTTGATTGTCGGTTTAGATAAGGGGTGGGTATGACATCATCAAGCACCATTCTTTTGTCGTCATGATGGGAATTCTTCACTTATACCTTTTTTGTTCGTTCATTGTTTCTTTTTTTCTTTTTTGGTCCCCTTTTTATATCATTAATACGTTTCAGAATATTTTATCTTTCTCCCAGCAATGGCCTTGTGAATGTTTACTTAATGCTCTTTGTAGATGATGAACTCCTGCCCTCTGCCTATATCCAATCAGGCTTAGCTGCCGAAGAAGGTTACATCCCAAGGTGAGTAGAGACTGAAAAAAATGTGTGTGTCCATGGTTCTTATTCATTGGTTTGATATCTTCTATGATAATTTCTAAATTCATCAATATTGGTAATCTTGTTTATTGAGTTTGTAAGGATCGGTGAAGAAAAAGAGGGAGAAGAATTGTAATATTGTTAAATCTTGCAGTTTTATTTATTCTTGCACATTTGAGTATTGAACAATTACTTTCATTGATGGCAGATATGTCCGAATTGCCAATGGAAATCAGCTTATAGGAGACCCAAAGAAACGAAATCGGATTTTGGCCAACGAAAAAGTTAGATGGAGTTTGCACACTGCTAGATGGCGGCTGGCTCGAAAGCAGAAGTATTGTCAGTTTTTTACTAGATTTGGGAAGTGTAACAAGGATGACGGAAAGTGTCACTATATTCACGATCCCTCAAAAATTGCTGTCTGTACTAAGTTTCTGAATGGTTTATGTTCTAATGCCAACTGCAAATTGACTCATAAGGTTATATCCTATATCTAGTCCAAGGAATTGAATGTGGTCTACTGAATCTAGTGATCTGTCTAGAGTCCGGAGTTAATTGATTTGTTTTGCAGGTTATTCCAGAGAGAATGCCAGATTGTTCTTATTTTTTGCAAGGTGAGACAGTTTTTTTCCCTTCATTAAGTGAATAATATGAAAATATGATTCTTACAAATTTCCTTACAGGCTTATGCACAAAGAGAAACTGTGCATACAGACATGTCAATGTGAATTCTAAGGCTTCTATATGTGGAGAATTTCTTAAGGGTTATTGTGGCGCTGGAAATGAGGTATTTAAATTTTTTGTCTAGTTAATGTACACTTTGGGTGTTGAATCCATTTCTTGTTTACTGCAGTTAAGTCAATTTCTGTGCACACAATTGTCCATTGCACATCTTTATGTATGGAATATACTGAGTATGGTTATTGTTTTATATGTGGTCCATTTGGATTTCATTAAATTGGGATTAGCTTCTTGGGAATGACATGTTAGTTTTGCCTGCAGCTATTTGTCTTGGTTGTTGCATTGCTAATTCTGATGTTCTGTTATATTGCAAGAGTGTATTGTCATCTTGTGTTTCCTCTGTGATGTCCTTTAAAGAAGCTTCACTCTTTGTAAAGTTTCCGCATTGCTCAGTAACAATCCTCCCCCTTCCGTTGCATGCCATTGCCTCCTCCACCGTGTTCTTGTGGTACCACACTAAAATACTTGCTTATCTTTGTGGTTGCAGTGTCGGAAGAAGCACAGCTATGTATGTCCTACCTTTGAAGCAACAGGAAGCTGTAAGACGGGAAACAAATGCAAGCTTCATCACCCAAAGAAACAAGGTGAGGGAAGGAAAAGGAAGAGGTCTGGACATCAGAACAACAGTGGAGGGCGTTACTTTGGTTCTATTCCCATTGATATTTCTGGACCTGGGATGATGGTTTCTCAAAGGCAATGGCAACAGAGAAATGATAAAGAAGGAGATGTTGCTGACTATATCGGCTTTGAAGTTGATGAAGAAGTTGCAGAATGCGTTGATCAATCATATGAGCAGGCAAAAATGTGGGACAGTGATCCCTGGGATTCAGAGTTGGATAATCTTGATGAACTTATTAGACCGGTTCTTATAATGAAAAATGATTTTATGGCTCAACCATTTTCAGTACAAAATTACAAATAGCCAAACAGGTTTAACCGAGTTTTGGGAGATTCAAGGTAGTTGTTAATGAGGTAGTGCAGGGTCTCTTTTTGTTTTTACAGTTCAGTAACTTTTCTACCTTTTCTTTCACATCATTGGTTGTGAACGCCTCATTGTGCGCAGGGCATCTTTTGCCTCTTTATTTTATTGACTTTGTACAGGAACATCTCATAAGTAAATAGAAATTGACTGCTCCCCCGAGCAGTTGAGTCATTTGAATCCCTGATCCCCAAACTCTTGTTCCCCTCATTTGAAATTATTGATATTTTAGAGCAAAGAATTTCTTGATGGCGTTTCGCTGAACGATTTCGGTATCCCCGAGAGAAGAAAAAACTCATCGAGCATAGTTTTAACTTCAAAAAATGAGCCATTTGTTCCATTTGCGTTATCTGTAGCAATATCAGTTCGTGCCGGTTGAAAGTCGATGTAAGATATAATTGTAAGTTTCAATGAAATTTCGTGTTTATTTTGGGGAATTAGTAAGCTTTTGCCGATGAAATGTATGGGGTTATTTTAGGTGCAATTCGGGCAGCAAGTTTGGGAAGCTAAAGACTTGCAATGTCCGGGAAAGTATTCCACTGGGCAAATTTAGAGGAAATACAGCATATACAGGTGAACAACTGAAAATCCGATTAATTATAAACTGTTAAGAATAATTTAATTTTAACAATATAAAGCTTTTTTCACACACGTGAGAATTTAGCTAATAAGAAACGATTTTGATGCTCATTTGTTAGATATCGTTATGAAGGCATTATAATTTATAATAGAGACATTGATTGGTGGATATCAGTATATCACTGTAAAACAGTTTTTTCTTTTTATTTTTTTGCTTCTTTCTTTAAGTATTTTATTTTGATTTCTTTATTTGATGTTTAAATAATGGACTCATTCACAGATTCACTCTTAAAACGCAATTTGAACTATCGGATACAATGCACACTCACCCGATATGTAATAATTTTATCAGTTTATATCTTTAAATGGAATGCCATGGGTTAAAATGGAAAAATGGTATCCATGAAAAAAAAGAAAACTTTTCTTTCTTCTCAGACCACATAAATTTCCCTCTAGTCATATAAGAAATCTTATCCATAGAAGAAGGACCAAAACTACTAGCAGACTAATAATACCCTCTTCTGAGTCCTACTCCTAGGTACTAAAGGCAAACACCACGGAACTACACTGACTTTACATTCCCTAGCCAGTAGCCAAGACACAGCAGCATTAAGTCATGGCCACAAGTTGCTCCTACATGGTTTCAACCAAACTATCCATGCTAGGTTGGACTGGTGCAAGAAGAGAATTGAGAAACAGGAGACCTTTTTTCATCTCAGCTCAGCAACAACAAACAGATGTTCAGGAAGAAGCAGAGAGCGTGGAGGTACAAGAAGAGCAAGAGCAAGAGCAGCAAGAGCGAGTAGAGAAACAGAAATGGAAGCCAAAAGGGACAAAACCAAGGCCAGTGGAACCGCAGCTGAATGTGAAAAGCAAGAACATGAGCAGAGAGTATGGAGGGCAGTGGCTAAGCTGCGCCACCCGCCATGTGAGGATCTATGCGGCCTATATCGACCCCGTAACTTGCGAGTTTGATCAAACCCAGATGGATAAGCTCACCCTTATCCTTGATCCTACTAATGAGTTTGTGTGGAATCCAGACACCTGCAACTTGGTTTATTCTTACTTCCAGGAGCTTGTGGATCATTACGAGGTAGTTTCCTTAGTCACACTGTACCAATATACAATCCTTCTGTGTGTCTACTTATACAAATACCAAAATCTCTCCCATAGTGATCCTAGCATAATACTGGTTGCTAAATAATTCATATTCACGAACCTCGTTTAGATATGGGACAGTTCTGAAGCCAATTAAAGCATTAGAATTTGTATCAGTTAGTGTCCTTTGGCAAAAGATGGTACTTAAAATTTGACTGCTTTGATAAGTATGTGATTACCCATTTTGTGTTACTTTTGCACAAGCTTGTGCTGTATGGTGAGATACAGTGATTTACTAACCTCTTTGATGATGCAAAATCAGGGTGCTCCATTGACAGAATATACACTTCGGCTGATTGGTTCGGACCTAGAGCACTATATAAGGAAGCTGTTATATGATGGGGAAATCAAGTACAACATGAACGCAAAGGTCCTGAATTTCAGCATGGGCAAGCCACGCATCATGTTCAACAATGATATCCAACCTCAAGAGGCAGTTGAGAAATGATTTATGAAATAGAAATACAGCAAAAGGAAAAATTTTAAAGTGAGCAAAGCAAGGGCATTTGCATTTGATTGTCCAGATATATTGTAATATTAGTATAATAACTAGTTCTTGCTTAAAGGTGTATAAAATTGTCCTACATTCCATTTTTTTTTTCTTCTTCTGAGATTGAGTAAAACCAATGCCAACCTAAATATCGTTACAGCACAGCGTATATTGTCTATGTCTTCATATGTCTAGCTTATATTCCCTGCTTTGTATGTTACCAATCTCTTTGCCCCTCAGTTATATTTCTTGTTCTGCTTTGTCCCCCGGCTCTAATATGAAAAACACGAGGATTGGCATCATATTGATCATATTCGGAATTAATCAGAAACGAGCAAGTTTGAAAGTCCAGAAGAAGAGACAACTGAACAACTATACTAAATATGCATATGCACTACATGTATATTGGTTCTACTTTTGCATTTTTTTTTTTAATGTTAAAATGCATGTTATTGTTTAGGAATACTGAGTTTGGAAATTAAGAGTTTTATAAATAATTTCGTCTGGTCAGGAAACTTATAAATCCTGTTAATTAATTGGTTTTGACATCCTTGTATTCTTAATTTTAGCTGTAAGCATGTATAACCTCAATTTGTCTACCCAAAGTTTCACTTCAGTAAAAAGACGTGGAGCGGTTTAATATAATTTTCGTTTTATTTATTTAAAATTTCCAAAATAAAATATTAATATATAATCTTATAATTTAATTTTAATACATTAGCAGTGTTATATAATCATTCCATTATGTATTGGTATATTGATTGATTGTTTACATACACTCATCCGCGAATTTTTAACTAATGAGTATAAAAATTAATAATACAATCATATATAATTATATAACTGTTTGAAAAGTTTTTGCATCGCTTGTCTATTAAAATTAATCTATAAATTTATCTGTTAATTTAAGTTATGTAATTTTTAATAAAAACACTAGTAGTTAGATAAATTTAAAAATATTCAATTTTCACTTTTTATTTTATACCTATACGTATGTTGTTCATATATGGGGAAAAAAATATATCAGCAATACATAGAAAGATAGAACCACAGGACAGAAGAAGAAAAGAGGGGGCGATACGTGACATAGGGGGTTGCGGTGCGGGCCCAATTAACAGACCGTGACCCGTGCCTTCCGGTCATAAGCAGGTAATTCGGTGGGTGTGTGTGTGACTGTGAGACTCTTGAGATTGAAACCGAAAAAGCAACAACGACACTTCATTAGATCCACAAGTTCACCGGCCCCTCCGGTCACAGTCACACAGTAATCATAATTCATAATATGCTCAGCATTATTCCCTCTTTTTCTCTCTTACTCTCTTTCTTCTCCACCACCTTCTACTCTCTCTCTCTCTCTCTCTCTCTCTCTCTCTCTCTCCGATTCTTTTCGATTCGATTCGATTCCATGGCTTCCACTCTCGGCGACAATTTCAGCCTCCTCTCGCCCAAACAGGTCCGTTTTCTCTTTCATCTATTTCTTCGAGTTCCAATGAATTCTTCTTCTGGTTCGGATTATGATTCTGATTTTTTTTTTTTGGCGGATTCAGCAAGAGCTGGCGAAGATGCTGTTGAATAACGGCCAAGATCACCTGTTTCGCGGTTGGCCTGGTCCCGGCATCGACGACGACCAGAAAAAAGCATTCTTCGATCAGGTTCACGGTTCAATGCATTCTGCACAATGCTAAATCCATCGCATGCATATACATACACATAGATCTCTCTCTCTCTGTCTCTCTCTCTCTCTATCTAAACGGCACTGCGTTTTGTGCAGGTGGTTCGACTGGATTCCAGCTACCCTGGCGGTTTGGAAGCTTACATCAATAACGCTAAACGACTCTTGGCTGATTCTAAGGCCGGAAAGAATCCTTTCGATGGCTTCACACCTTCTGTAAGACGCAATATTAAATATTAACTATTAACTATCAATTGCGATGTACATTGGTATGATAAGCGTTGTATGATTTGAATTTTGTTATACTTGTTTATGTTATCAATGTTGCACATATGAAGTATGCAATTCCATTCAAACTCTTGGTGTGAGCATGGAAGCCTATATATATGTGTGTTTGTGTGTCGATCATGCATGTGTGAAGGAGTGTGATAATGATGTTTGCAGGTTCCGATGGGTGAGACTTTGGCATTTGGTGATGACAACTTCATCCAATTTGAGGAGGTAGGTGTTAAAGAAGCTCAGAAAGCTGCATTTGTTCTGGTCGCTGGCGGTCTTGGGGAGCGTCTAGGATACAGCGGGATTAAGGTATGCCTTACCTCTCTGTATCATTTTTGTTTTGTGATATTATTGTTTGCAATGGGAATGTCTTGTGCATATATACTGGTCTCATATATACTTGTGATATTATTGAGTTCCTGATTCTTGACCGTAGTTTCTGCACCTCGCAGGTTGCTCTTCCTACAGAAACCACTACTGGGACATCTTTCTTGCAGCATTACATCGAATCTATTTTGGCACTTCAAGAAGCCAACTCACAAGGTTAGCATTAATTGTCATTGTTGTATGGAATTAGACTCATATTCATCCTCCTGATTTATTCACTTATGTGGTAAACCAAAATACATTGATGAACTGGTGGATATAAATGTTTAGTGCAGAAAGTCAATAGCCTGTTCAAATTATACCCAATTTTCTGTGCAAACAAATGCACCCTTAGCAATTAGAATGGTTTAAAGTTGGTATATTACAATTCTCTGTTTACTGTCATCTTGGATATATGATTATCTAAGATTCCATAAGGAAAGGTCTTACAATCTTTTGGCCTTTACTTCTGAAAAAGCTAAATTATTCTCACCTTTTTTATTTGTCTCTTCAATTTGCTGCCTCTGTTTCAGATGATTGGTCACTTTCATATGGTTTCTAATGTTAATCATAATATGTCAAAGTTCTTCCTAATAATGTTTGTGCATTTCAATATTAAGGTGAAAGCCAGATGAAGATTCCTTTTGTTATTATGACATCTGATGACACCCATGGGCGTACCTTGGAACTCTTAGAATCAAATTCTTACTTCGGTATGCAACCCACACAAGTAACACTCTTAAAGCAGGTATGTCTTTGATGTCTCATGGAGGTTCAATTTGGCCTTTTTTAAAAAAAAATTCTTAAATTCACATATAATTCAGGAAAAAGTTGCATGCTTAGAAGATAATGATGCCAGGCTTGCATTGGATCCACAAAACAGATACAGAATTCAGGTATTGTTGTGCATGGTACAAGTAAAATTGTGACTGAGATGTTTATGTAGCAAAAGGCAATGAATGAAGTGCTTGTTATCAACTTCTTATATGATATTTGAACAAAGTGCAATCTACTAACGATTTCTCTTTGGGTAGACAAAACCACATGGCCATGGAGATGTGCATTCGCTTCTTTATTCCAGCGGTATTCTGAAAGTATGGTATGACTCAAATATGCTTCTCCAATTGATGGGTCTTTTTTCTGAGTTTTAGACATTTGATGGGTCTTTTTTCTACCTGCTTCTAAGTAATTTTCAAAATGTTATAGTTGGGAAGATTAAAAGAGTTATGTAAAACTAGAATGTTGATCGACAATTATGTAAAATTCGAAATTGATGGGTTGTATTCTAGAATCCCAAGAAATTAGAAGAGTACAGGAATGTTTTCTTAATAAGCATTGATCATAAATTTGATATGATAATCTGCATTTGTTAGGTATAATGCTGGGTTGAAATGGGTTCTTTTTTTTCAAGATACAAACGGACTTCTCTTCAAGGTAAGCTGCTTTCAAATTTCATACTTGCAGTTACTCCCTCTGCTCATCCCTTCAGTGCATTTTAAGTTTCCATTGCCTAGTAAATACAGGCGATTCCAGCGGCACTAGGTGTCAGTGCTACCAAACAGTACCATGTCAACTCTCTTGCCGTACCACGGAAAGCAAAAGAAGCTATTGGTGGGATTACCAGACTCACTCATACTGATGGTAATTTCTAAGTATTTCAGCCCTAACAGACCAAAAAATAATGCTCATTTTGGACATACATATATTATTGGGGTGGGTGAGAATAATAGACTTGCTTTTGGTGTATGTCATGGACCTTTTCTCACCAGCAAAGTGATTTGAAGCTATAAATTTTCTGAATATGTTAAGATTTTTACATCATAACTAATAAGAAGATACTAAACTGCTCTTGATTGATGTAAGGTAGATCAAGTAACCTGAACTTTTAAAAGTTGTGCATTATTAGGAAATATTATCTTAACTAGTTGTTATTTGAAGATGACAAATTGATCTAGGTATTAATATCAGTTTGAAAACGTATAGTTATTCATAGCTTGAAACAATGTTGATTCTGATCATCATGGTATTTTCTTGAATTATGGAATTCATATTGGTCACCAAAAAAAAAAAAAAATTCATATCGTTGGCTTGTAACTACATTACAGCTGAATGTGCCTATAGTTTTCTGCCTGCATGCCTACTATCTAGTGATGATCTCAAATGCTTCTTGTTCCACTAAAACTAGTAGTAAAATGAAGCAACTTTTGTCTTTGAAATGATGTAATAAAGATCCTTTAAAGTTTAGTCGACAAAACAAATAATCCATATATCTATCCTTACCAATCAAGACACAGAAATTTTACAACATTTGTAGTTTATGGTTAGGTGGAAGGCTTACTCCCAGTCCCTTTTAAATGCTGAGTAGTCAGATGACAATTTGAAAGGCATTAACATGCTAGTACTCCTCCATTTTTATTGTTTGACTATCGTCTTACAGAGTTGTTTTATTACTTGAATATACATATGTACATAAGCACATTTAATCTGTTTGGCTTACAGCATTTTCATATCTCTCTCTCAGTGTACGTCTGTGTGTGTCCCTCTCTTTCTCCTAATTGAAAATTTTACCAATTCAAGTCTTACGTGGACCAATCGTTTCCTTCAAGCAATAGTACTTTGTGTGAGGTCATAGTTAGAAATCCAGATGTTCTGTTGTAAAGTAAATGTTGCCATGTAGTTACAGCATTTAATGAGACTTTTAAACCTTGATACTTTGGTCCATCATGCTTGGCAGTGCAATTCAAATATATCAAAACTCTGGAGGATTCTGTAGTACCCTTCCTTTTTGTGAGGTTACCAGTACCGCATGATAATCAGCCGAAAATATTTCCATGTGTTCCATTTAAAAAGTTGAAATATAAATACAGAAAATTACTATCGCATTTATATTTTAATTAAATGGAACACACAGCTATATTTGACCCAAAGAAAAGGGCACTGAGGGAGTCTCCTAATATTATGTAACACATACTTATGATCCATCTTTATCTTGACTTCATTATGTCATTTTTAATGGATTCTCCTGGATTCATATATTTAGCATTCGATTATTAATTTCAAAACGTTTAATCATAGGGAGGTCTATGGTCATAAATGTTGAATACAATCAGCTAGATCCTCTTCTCAGAGCAAGTGGATACCCTGATGGTGATGTCAATTCTGAGACTGGCTACTCCCCATTTCCGGGAAATATAAACCAAGTAATCCCCTTTCTTATTTCAACATTCTCCTTTGTCCTCACGACATGGAATTTACCTTTCCAGTTATCTATTGTTGGGCTGACTTGATACTATTGTTATCTGCATTATTATCTTACTAGCAACAGGGGGTATGAGCTTCCAATTCATAATGCATTATGTTTGGAATACTAGAAATATCAAAATGTAAACCACAGTTTAATTGTCATTATTATTGTTTCTAGTGACATCCACGTCCTTATTTGGTTAAACTGCATCATGATTGTGCCAATATTGCATAGTGACAATATCTTATTCTAACAGCTGATTTTAGAGCTTGGTCCTTACATTGAAGAGCTCACAAAGACGGGTGGTGCCATACAGGAGTTTGTTAATCCAAAGTAATTCTTTCTTATAGTTGTCGCACTGTTATTTCTAACGCTTTGTTGTAGCATCAAGTTTCTTTAATTGCATTCTATAAGCTTTTTTGCTTCCTAAGGGACCAATACCTTAGTAAGTTAAATTATATGGACCCATCCTTTGTAGAAAATAGAGACCACTTACTTCTGAAGAATAGAGGAACTAAAACCTAAGTAAGCAAAGACAAATATAAGGTCCAATCCTCAAGTTTAAGGACCAAAACATAATTAGTGGCAATTGTAGGGATTAAAACCCACAGGAATATCGTATGATCCAAAACACAAATCAGTAGAAACTGTAGTAATTGAAATCTAGGGCTAAATATCATTTTGGTCTCTATAGTTGCATCAAATTTGTTTTTGGTCCCTGTGATATTTCTCTTGGTATATGTCCTTATAATCACTACCAATTTGGTATTGATACTCCAAGGACTAAACCCTAATAAAATAAATTATGGGGACCAATCCTTAAGGATAATTGGACCGATAATCAACTATAGGGATCAAAAACCAAATTAGTGACATGGTTAGGAGTAATGACCAAACAAATATCTTATAAGGACTAAAACCAAAATTAATTGAAATTATAGGACTTAAATCGTATTTAAACCTAAATCTATTTTCAACCTATCAATTTTTTGTGGAAGCTCCTTAAATTGGAATCAACTAGCCTTCCAAATGTCAATTTAGAATACTACATGACAAGGTTATAAATAAGTAACATATAAATTAATTTTTATTTATGTTTCTGTGAACTGCTTAAGGAATGTAAGGGTCATGTTTTCTTTTTTCTATGATATATTAAATCATCATGCTATATTTCCATGCAGATATAAAGATGCCAGCAAAACTTCATTTAAGTCCTCAACTCGACTTGAATGTATGATGCAAGATTATCCAAAAACATTGCCCCCATCAGCCAGGGTTGGGTTCACGGTAAACCATCTATTTGAGAAAAATAGTGCATAAATTTTAGCAAATAAAAGCTCAGGAGCTTTTAGGTTATAGACAGAGTCAGTCCATGCTTATGCCATTTTTTGGGCGATCTTGTACAGTTTCTTTATAGTAGATGCTTTGGTTGTTATGCTTGGTAGCTCACTGGATCTTTGTACTTGTGCAGTTGATGGAAACATGGCTTGCTTATGCACCTGTGAAGAATAATGCTGAGGATGCTGCTAAGGTACTACTTAAATTCTAATGCACTTAGTTGTTGCAGTTCTCGATCTCATTGTGTCTGTGATCCTGCAAAAAATTAAAATTTACACATGGAGAAACAAAAGTACAGCAAAAGAAATGCCTAAAGGGAATACCAGTTTTTGCACTTGATTTCCTATTTTAATGTATTCAATATTCAGTAGAAGTAGAAATGGAAAGGTGTAACCAAACCGCGTGAAATTAGGAAATTTGGATTTGATGTTCTATTTGAATGGTAAATGAGGTTTTGAATAACAGTGTCTTAACTTGCTAAAAGTTTTCAGCAGAGGAATTAGTTCTTATACTTTTTTATAATGTTACAATAGGTGCCGAAGGGAAATCCATACCACAGTGCAACCTCTGGAGAAATGGCCATCTACCATGCGAACAGCCGTATTCTCAAAACAGTAATATAAGCCCTCTTAATCTCTGATGTCTTGAATGTCATGACATGAAAGCATTTATTATAGTAATATTTTGATTTTTATGATGTTATTGTTATTTCCATAAGAACTAGTTGAAAATAACTGACTATATGAATTCTTTCAGAATACTTAGGGAAGTTCTAGAAGATTGTTTACTTGTGAGTTACATGCCTATATTCAAAACGAGATACAACTTATAGTTTCACTAATGGATGTTATTTGAAGCACATCTGTATAAAACTTTCGGAGTTTTGATTTCAATCCAGTGTATCTAGCCCCTTCTCTTATCCCTTTTTTGTGCTTTTGTCCCAACTACCTGGATGCCAATTGCTAAAACTCAAATCTAAGGTTCAGGCTGTAATGAATTCTCTTTGCATTTTGATTTTCTGCTAGGCTGGTGTCCAAGTAGCTGATCCAGTAGTGCAGGTTTTCAATGGGCAAGAGGTTGAAGTTTGGCCCCGTATCACATGGAAGCCAAAATGGGGTCTGACCTTTTCTCGGATCAAGAGCAAAATCAGTGGAAATTGCTCTATTTCCCAGAAGTCTACCCTGGCAATTAATGGTCAGAAGATTTTTATTGAAAATCTGTTCTTGGATGGGGCTCTTATCATTGATGCTGTTGATGGTGCGGAGGTATGACAAAAGACAGTTTGTTGGTATTTTATCTTCTTGGACGTTTATTGAGTTGCATATTAACTGCTTGGCAGAAATTGTTACTATTTGATGTAGAACAGATAGAACAGTGGACCTTGGTGAGAGAAGATAACTGGCAGAGATATAATTATAAATTTTCAATGCTGTAACATAGACTGAGAATTCAAAGTACATAGCAATCCTTAACAATAGTGGATCCCATTCCAAATAAATAGCCAACTTATCCCAGTTTAAAATAAAAGTTATAAATTGTTCTTTGAATCTCCTAAATAGTAAATTCCCACGTTATAATTTCACTCTCCTTATAATTGCCCATGCTGTAAGTGTTTCATTCCCAATATTAATGTTGGATTTTTTTTTTAATGATTTTTAAATAGGTAAATGTGAGTGGTTCAGTTCAGAACAATGGCTGGACCCTTGAAACTGTTGACTACAAGAATGCCTCGGAGCCTGAGGTATTGAGAATCAGGGGTTTTAAATTTAATAAAGTTGAGCAGCTGGAAGCGAAATACTCTGAGCCTGGCAAGTTTTGCTTCAAGCGTTGAACATGCATTGTCCAAAGAAGTTTTAGCTCTCATGCTTATTATTCTTTTTACTCTTTTGTGACGTGGTATAAACTGGGTTTGGGAGTGCTTTTCGAGTAATAACAGTTCTTAGCAGTGACATTGAGAGTTTTGCAGAGCTTATTGCACTTTTTTTTAAGTCAATTTTTTTTCTTTTTAGGTGGCTGAGTGGGTATCTGTGTTAACTGTAATTTTTTTGTTCATAAATTTTGCCCCACTCCGAATAGGGAAATTATTCTTGCATTTCCTAGCTGTCTGAGTTCATCTGTATTGGTGCGGTTGAAATTTAAGGAGGTTTGTCGTGTCGTGTGTGCATATGGAGAAGAGGTTATGCGTGCAAGTATTGTGAATGAGTAATTTGGATGAAAGGCCATCCTCAGTGCTTTTCGCAACCTATACACTGGATCCCACTGTCTAATTTTGTTGCTTCTAAGGGGCATAACATGCCAATTATTTTGTACTATTATTTTTTTTCCAAGATCTTTGTAATATGTTGAACTATTCTTTAAATGAAAATGAGATGAGAAAAAATTGAGAATTTATGTGTAAATGATCCTGCAAGATTTTCCTTCGTTAATGTTCTGAAGTGTTTATGGTGGTATAAATAAACACGTAATTCGTGCAGCGTTTCTAACGAAGTGACATCATAATAGTAATTCACTATTTTTCCCAATTTACTAATTTGAGCATTACATTCAGCCTGGTGTTCAGCAAGTCTAGGGTTTGACCCTAGGGCCTAGGCCCTAACTCTAGAAACCTGTCATAAGGTTGTTCCCTCAACCCTTCCGGAGACATTTCGAATTTCACATTTCTATTTCATGTCGACCAGAAAAACAAATTTTCCAATTTCATGCACCATCTGATTAATTGGATATTTAGAACCGAGAGTCTTCTAATTAATAAAGATGTTCTCTGAAGTAAACCAAATGATAAAAAAGAAAAGATGCTCGCTGAATTCAAATTTGCTTGGAACACTTGCGAATATCCTTATTTGGTAGCAGTAAATTATGTGCAAAAGGCGCAGGTGTCAGGCAACACGGAAAGGCAAGAGCAAGAGACTTGTCCCATGAGAAAGTATAAGGAATTCTTAAAAGCCAAAGCTTAACAGATTATTAAACAAAAAGGGGAAGCAATGAACAACTTAAAAGAGTTAAAAACACAACCTTCGAAGTTGTCTTGCCTTGAACGTATCGATTATCCGTGCGCATATCGCCGCGGCCTTGGAATGAATGAAAAGTTATTGAATAAATTTAGTTTACTACATTACGTAGACGCTCAATAGAATTAAGGTTTAATATTTCTGAAGCTTTTATATTTTCATTGAATTTGTAATTAAGCCTTTATAGTTTAAATATTTATAAGTAGGGTCATTATAATATATAAGATTTTTTAATCAGGTCTTTATCATTATAAATAATGAAATATTCTATGAATATTCCATTTTCATCTCCCTCTTTATCCTCTCATGGAAATAGAATATGAATATTTTATTTTTTATAATGGTAGGAATTTGATTGAAAAATCTTATATATTATAGAGACCTACTTATAAATTTTTAAATCATAGGAATCTAATTAAAAATGGAGTAAAATAATAAATAAATACAAAATAATTAAAATTAAAATTAAATGTATTGTTATTTTGGAATTTGGAGAAACCTACACCTCTAGAGGAATCAAATTTATGGATTTCATTATAATATAAAAGGTAAATAGCAAAGACTAACCTTGAGATTATCTCAAATGACACTCCACCACATTCTTCTCAAAATTTGACACTCCACCCAAATTTTTACCAAAAAAAATTAAAATTAAAAATAAATTAATAAAGAAAATAAAAAACTGTCCATCAAAAATAAAGAAAATAAAAACTAACAAGAGAATGAGTTTTATAAAAATAAAATTCAAATCCTAAATTTCATCTTTAAATTTATACCTAACTAAAAGTTTAATTAAATTAGTTTAGTTGCTGCATAAGAATGATATATGAGCTTTGTGATTGAAAAGTAGTGATGAGAAATGTAAGATAAATTAGTCAATTTTCAAGTATATCTAAAGGATTTATAGGATAAATTGATCCTTAATTATTTATAAAATCATTCAAATTGGTCTTTATTAAAATAATAAATAGAATAAATCTATCAAAATATTAAAAATAATTAATTTTTCCCATGTTTTTAATTATGAGGGATCACGGATGTATTTTTTTCCTTTAGGAACCTATTTATCTGTCTTATTTTTATCAGGATCAATTTAGCAGTTCGTTCTTCTTTAAATACATTTGTGTTGTTTTTATGTAGTAATTCAAATAAATAAATAATTTAATTTTGCTTTAAACTAAGTATAGATTTGAGAATATAAAATTTATGATTTGAGTCTTAAGAACCAAAAAACTTGTCGAGTTAAGTCACATTTATAAAATATATTCTCTTTCACTGGTTCTTATTTTCTATTTTATTTATTTGTTCTTTTTTTTTATTTTTTTAAAGAACGGGGGGTATCAATTTTAAAGAAGAATAACGTGGAGTGTCATTTAAACAAATCTCAAGGTAGTCTTTGTTATTAATTAACCCTAGTATAAATTGGCAAAGAAAACAATGCAAATTTTTTTTATATATATATAAAATGATGGCTTATTAGTATTTTATTACAGTAATGTACACAATGGGCTCCACGGGTATAGTCTATCCTATGCCTGGGCACGTGTTCCTCCTTATAAGACCGAAGGACAGGCACGACACGCGCACCCAACGCGCATTTGAATGCGCTCCTTAGTTTTATTCATTACAACCACGAAACCAAATAGAAAGTGAAAAGGCTTTCGCGGATCTGGTTATATTGCCTATGCCAAACAGGCAAATTTCTCCCTAACCCAAATTAACTCTATTTGAAAATTAATAGATTAGTTCGAATCGGATTTACTGAATTAGATAGAGGCAGGCTAGATTCAAGTTGCAGCCAGCCGACTTGTATCGTCATGCTGGGTTGCGTTTATTTAGATTGACTCAAGTCAACCCAACTCAAATTTTACTTTAATTTAGGCTATATCGACTTGTAACAAACACCCAAAACAATAATTTTCCACAAACCTATAGATCGATTTGATTTTGGACGACTTGACTGAAAAACGTGATATAGACAAAATATTCAATTTACTAGAAGTACAGTTGCTTTCAGAGCAATCGCTGCGAAACTTCCTGCAACCGTCTCAGGCTTATACAATTCTTAATTCATGCATTTGATCATATCAGAACCAAATTGAATTTCGGCTCCACTTGTGCCTCTTTCCGCACACAAAGGACGTACAAAACTTCCTCAATTTCTCCACCAAACTACACGTTTGCAGCTAGCCTATATATATATATATATATATATATAAGAAGAGACGAAACCAACAAGCTAGCTAGTAGTGTAACATATTCACTCATATATATACATATACCCTTTTTTATGTTCTTTGCAAATATGTCTCTCCTAAACCCCACTGACTTGTGGCAGATATTTGAGAAGCTTGACATGAATAGCGACGGCTTTGTGAGCCTTGATGAGCTCAATTGGCTGCTCCACAACATTGGTTTCCAATTAAGCTTGGATGAGCTTGAATCCCTTGTCGAAAAGAAGGGACTCAACTTCAGTGAGTTCTTGTTCTTTTATGACTCCATATCCAAGAAAAACAATGGGGAGAGTAGAGGGGGTGATCATCATGATCATGATCAAGATCACCATGATGATGAATTGGAGAACGACCTTGTGAAGACCTTCAAGGTTTTTGATTTGGATGGAGATGGGTTCATCACCAGCCAAGAGCTCGAGTGTGTGTTGAAGAGGCTTGGCTTGTGGGATGAGACAAGTGGCAAGGATTGCAGGAGCATGATTCGGTTCTATGACACCAATTTGGATGGCCAGCTTGATTTCGAGGAGTTCAAGAACATGATGTTGCTCACCAAGGCGTGATTCCTCATTCCTCTAATTTTTTGTGTGTTGTGAACTTCATTAATCATAAACCCATCATCATTTCATCATATACGGATTGGTGTGTGCGTCTCAGCTTTGACCTCGGCATCTGGCCCCCTGCATTTTCTGTGTATATTGTGTACATATGTATTGTCATATTGTTGATCAATCATTCCTCTCGTATGAAATTTGTAAGTTGTATATTTTTCTGCTACTACATGTTAATTAGGTAGTTTAATTAAGCAGGCTAGTAGTAATGAGTAGCGTAAAAGGTTATATTTATCCCTTATTAGTCGGTTTCTGCTTGTGAAGGTGCTAATGCTATGTTGTTAAGAGTGTAAGCAATAAAGTATTCTGGCAAGGATGAAAACAAGGATAGAGAAATAAAATTAAATTTAATGCAGTTATGATGACATGATATATACTCCGGTAGAAGTGTTATTTGAACACCCAAAAGTGGGTGTCAAACAGACACCTACTTTTTAACCGTTGGATGTGATGGATATTAAGAGTAAGTGGGGACATCCATCACATCCAATAATTATAAAGTGGGTGTCTGTTTCAGACACCAACTTTTGAGTGTTCAAATAGTTTTTCTCATAATCCACCAGAGAAATAAAAGTCAAAATGCCAACAAATTGACTTACCTGTTTAGCCTTCTGTGGCGTATCATTATAACTTGGGCTTTTTTTTCAGTTTTTTTTTTTTTTATGTTGGTTAGTAATTTTTGAAGTGTATTTATAAATATTCGATGCATTTTGGAAGCATATTTGTAACTATGAGCCGAAACAAGCCTTCTCCTTAACCTACATTTTATCATAAATGAAAAATAAAATAAGATGATAATTTCAATCACGTAATAGAGTTTAATTTTCGTACTCGTTGTGTAACAAACCCATATCACTGTGTATCCACCTATGTAACTTTTTTCTGACAGTAAATGTTAGGTTAAGTTTGCTTTGTATTTTTTCAATTTTCAATTTTTGTAAAGAAAAAGCTAAAACTGAAAGCTGAAAAATACAAAACAAATGTATTCTTAAACGTCGTGTCGCGAAGTTTTTCTTTGTGAAATGTGTTACAAATGATAAGGAAAATTATTCACGACTTTCCTAAATCTATAATTTTTTTCAGAAATCTCTTTAATTTCTTTTATATGTATGAAGCGTCTGCAAATTTTATCTCTCTTCCTATTCTTTCTCCTTTCTATGTTATCTTCTTTCTCTTTTCTATGTTATCTTTGTAAGATTTTAAAAGCTAGCTTTAATTATAGTCGTTTTATTCTATATTTATTCATCATAATGCGAACGAAGTATTAAGCGCCTATTAAAAAAAAAGCTAGCTTTAATTATAGTCGTTTTATTCTATATTTATTCATCATAATGCGAACGAAGTATTAAGCGCCCATTAAAAAAAATGACGATGCTTAAAAGTCCACCATAGCAAATTTCTAACGTTGCATTTAACCTGCTATGAATGATCAACAGATAATAAATCATATTTAATTTATATGTAAAAGTCATATCGAACACAAGTCTACTGATCAATATATGTGAGCAGTGTTATTTGAACATTCAAAATTAGATGTCGGATTAAAATATTCACTTTATCATCTTTAAATAGTGATAGTGATTCTCATTTATCTCATTTTTTTCATCATTTCAATAATGATACAATAAGTATCTCATTAAACATTTGTTTTTAAATATTCAAATAATATTTCTTATATATATATATATATATATATATATATATATATATATATTGACATGGCGTGGTCTTTCTTCCATTGCCCAAACAAAAAGTCACTTCGATAATTGATTTTTCTAAATCCACGGGCGGTGTGCCGTACACGTGACAGTTATTTTATTGCCTGAAAGATTAATTAAGCCTGTCAAACTATTTATTTATGGAATTGTTCACAACTCTTATTCATAAAGTCGTAGAATAACTTGGAATTGTTCACACTGATAGTCTGTGAGGAAATTCATTCGTCGGTGACATTATCTACTTGGAAGCAACGTCATTGAGCCCATAGAACATACATATTCCGTGTGTGGCGTTGGAATCAACTTTGTTTATTTTTATTATTTTCCTCGAGCCACTTGTCAAATTTTAGAATTTCTTATGGTCCATCTAATGTTGGCGTATATAATTGGCTTAGGTGCTATTAAAATTTTAATAATGGATATAAGCTATTTATTATTTTACATAATAATAATAATTTATTATTGTTTTTATATAATGTATGGAAGAATTTGAAGGCTTTTTTACCAAAATAAAATAAAAAAAACATTATTTACGGAAATAAACGAAAAAATGATTTGGTACCAAAGTGGGCTAGAATATAGGGCGCGAATACGCATGGGGTTCCTGCGTATTTAATATGGGCATGAATACGCTAGGGGCTCCTGCGTATTCATGTTTAAACAGAATACGTGAGCCCTGGCGTATTCATGCCCATATTGAATCTGCAAGAGCCCCACGCGTATTCAAGTTCAAATGATCTGATAGCGTACGCGTATTCATTCATGAATTGTCTACGCCCCAGTTCCATGCGTATTCTTTGCTTTTTGTTTTCGCCTCAATCCCTTACGTATTCAATAACCGTTTGTACATATAACCGACACTGGACATCATTGTAATCATGTGAATTGTAAATTTGAGAGAAAATGGAAGATTGTTTTATACTTGTTCACTGTGATGGAAAAATTGAAGATACTACAAATGAGGGTGTGAGATTTTGTAGTCAGAGAGCAATAGGGGTCATTGTTAATCAGTGTGTGACTTTTGTGGAATTACAAAGCAAAATACTTGAGCAAGTAGGTCCTCACAAACGAATCAGTCAGATGTTTTACAGAGTGCCTATAGTGTTTGGCGGTGGTGTGGTAAAGTATAACTGTTTTCCCATCTATAGCGACAATGAAACAAGCATGATGTTTAGATTTCAAGCTTGATTTCCAGAGGTCCGAGTGATGGAAATGTTGGTCATGCTTGAAGATTGTGATGGGAGCTCTGCTGGGTCTGCACCTCATACATCGGTAAATGAAAACCCGGAGGAGCATGTGTCCACATACCCTGAGGCAGCGATTGATCGAGCAGTTCGTAGTCCAAGTTTTGCAGATATGGCGTTGCAAGATGGAGGGCCATCAAATAGACATTTGACAGTTGCTGGTTTTGAATTTCAAATAGATCACAGGGATGAAGAAGAAGATGCAAAAGAAGAAGAAGAAGAGCTGGGGTTGTATCGAGAGGGAGGAAATGCTGATAGTGATGAGGAAACACGTGATACGAATTCTCAATTTATGAGATCACAGAATCAATCTCAGTCCGTATCACAAGAAAATCCAAGTCACTATTCTTCAATAAATTTGGATGTGCAACCTGAAAATACCTTTGCAGGACCCAGTGCGAGAATGGTTGGAGGTGAAGGGGAGTTTGAGGTTGGATAACAATTTCAAGATAAAGAAGCTGTGTTATATGCAATAAAGAATTACAGTATTAGAAGAAAAGTGCAATTTAAGGTATACGAGTCCGGGCAGACAAAATATCAGTGCAAGTGTGTGAAGTTTGGCAATGGATGTAATTGGAGCATACGTGTTACATTTCGACAAAAGAGGCAAATATGGGAAGTCCGAAAGTATAATGGAAGGCACACGTGTGAGTATGATTCCGTTCTTGAACAACATCGGCAATTGGATAGTAATATTGTTTGTACTAGTATATTTTCCATGGTTGAGGCAAATCCAACAGTCTCCATCAGAGAGTTGCAGGGACACGTGGAGTCGGTTTTCAAGTTCAATATTTCATATAGGAAGGTTTGGATTGCAAAACAGAAAGCGATTGCTAAGATTTATGGAAACTGGGAGGAATCATACACTGATTTGCCTAGGTGGTTATTAGGTGTGCAACACTACATGCCAGGTAACTCTTATAAACTAAACCTTTGTTGTAAATTATACGCAGCTCGATGATTATTAATTAGTAAGTGCACTGTGAATGAAATAAATATGTTTTTACCGTAGGCTACTCAATAACTTCAATTGTTAGGATCTTTGGAACCAGAATCGCTATTGCTACCTAAAATGAATTGCATTTATTACATAGACATTTATTTATTGTTAATTGTTGATGGACATTATAGGTACACCGGTCCACTTATTGACAAAGCCATATCGTATTGGGGATATTGTTAATCAGAGTTGTTCAATGTTTCATCGTGTATTCTGGTCCTTTCCACCGTG